>JAVQKC010155119.1:0-42410 GCA_036025475.1 Philypnodon macrostomus
ATTTTTGTTGAATAAAACATTTTCTTTTTGTCCCTTAATGATTTGTAAATGGACCCCTCTGATAGACCCCTGCTCACCCTTTGGCCACCCCTTGAATAAAAGTCTAGCTCCGCCACTGCACAGCAGTGTCTTTGTGTTCGAGACAGTCTCTGCTGCAGTGAGACCACGCTCGTTACATTCTGTGCATTCTGCTTCATCACGGGTTGTTTTTTACATGACAGTGCGGTCATAGCTCATTAATTACAGCCACATTCACTTCACAAACAAAGTTTACCTAAAGTCCACAAACGCTCTGCTTCCTTCTGTTTTAAAAGCCTCTGTTCTCATTCTTCACTTTCACTCTGCTCTGTCTTTTTGGAGTAACTTTGTAATCTCGTGAGTCCTGAAGAAGCCGACAATCTTTGTGGCATGGGTCTCATTGCTGCAGAGTGAGCTTCAGCAGCGGGGGAGGGGCGGTAGTGCCAGAGCGAGCTGCTGCAATGCATTATGGGAGATGTAGTCCAAATTGGAAAAAAACACTAAATACCGGTGGGAAATCAATACAAAATATAGATGATCATCCTTCAGGCCAGATGGAATTGATGCGTCACATCTGGGTCTTTTGGTTTCCTATTATTATTATTTATTATTATTATTATAGGTACTGGGCTATTCGGCTATTCAGCTATTCAACATAATTATTAATATACACTATTTTTGTTTTTTTGCAGTTGAAGTCACAGGGTAAGGGTGCAGGTGATCAGGATCATATCATGTTGGACATCTATGCTATTGAAGAGTTGAGAAATAAGAACGTCCCAGCCACAGACGACTCGCCCAAATACAAGTACACCTCTGATGAAAAAGGCGATTATGGTGAGTTGTATTCTTGTGTCATACTCACTTCCTGATGTAGTTTACTGTAAGGGAGAAATTCATATTCTCTTGTTTTTCATTTAGTGTTTGAGCCGGTCACTGCCACAGTCCTGGCCCTGCGCCGGGATCGTGCCTTCTGCGAGGAGGTGACCACAGGGCAGGAGTGTGGCGTGCTGTTAGACCAGACCTCCTTTTATGCAGAGCAGGGTGGACAAACATTTGATGAGGGCTATATGCTCAAAGAAAACGACAATGCAGAGGATGTAAGTGTTGTGTGAACTGATAAAACGGCTTGATTGTCGAGAGTTGTTTATGTTGTTTGATTACAATAATTGGCTAAATGCCTTTTTTTGTGTGTCCAATGTAACTATGTTTGGTGTTTTATTGTAGCGTATGGAGTTCACAGTGAAGAATACTCAAGTGAGAGGAGGCTATGTTCTGCATATTGGCACAGTTTATGGAGCGCTCAAGGTGGGCGATTGTGTCACTCTACACGTAGATGAGGTAAGATGGTGCTGAAAAGTTGCTTGTAATGCTGTAAAGGACAACAAACATCCCCGAGCTTTGTTTCCTGTGTGAATAAATAGGCTCGGCGTAGGCCCATTATGAGCAACCACACTGCAACACACATCCTGAACTTCGCCTTGCGGGGAGTTTTGGGAGAAGCAGACCAGAGGGGCTCCCTGGTGGCCCCTGACCGTCTGCGCTTTGATTTCACCGCCAAAGGGGCCCTGAGCACTGGGGAGGTCCGACGCACTGAGGAGATTGCATGTGCAATGATAAGAGATGCTAAGGTCAGTGTGAAACAGAAGATTATCTCAGTTAAAGCTTTTGAATATATATCAAGATACAGTCTCATTTTCTAATGTTAACTACATACTGTTATTGATGATATTAGTGATAGATATTTCAATATTTTACATGAATAATATTTTTTTTAAAAGAACATTAAAAATATGAAAAATCATGTATTTTTAGTTGAAATAAATTGACTCAACGCCTCAAAAACTTAGGTTCTATCTTAACATTAAGTTATGAACTGTGATTTCAGCAAGTATATGCCATGGACACCCCTCTGGCAGAAGCCAAAGCCATCCAGGGCCTGCGTGCTGTGTTTGATGAGACTTACCCTGACCCTGTGAGAGTGGTGTCTATTGGGATCCCTGTAAAAGACCTGCTGGATGACCCCAACAGTGCTGCCGGCTCCCTCACCTCCATAGAGTTTTGTGGAGGAACGTATGTCCTTTTTCTAAACTACAAAACCAACACAGTCAAATCAGTCAAAATCACTATAATGCACACCATGTTTTACAATAGAGTGTTGGATACATCTTGGTGCTGCTGAGCGTTCTTTTTAGATAATTTGATCGTTTTTGTAGCGTGACAGAAATGCTGGTTAGCTGGTCATGTTTCAGGTCTGCTCTGGGCCTGTGTTTTGTGGCACACTGGCAAAACATCTCGCTGCCTTCAATGCCACCATTACATTAGATTGTGTTGCAGGGACAAAATAGTTTTGTACAGATTAGTTTACTTTATTATTTATTTGACAGGGACAATGTATAACGTTAATCGTTACAAAAAGAAGAGCTGCTTTACACCATGCACATGCTTTACTCCTGCCTATGCTTCATCATTAGACCCTGCTCCTCCTCACAAGGGTTTTTTTTTTTTACTCTAATTGTAATATTGTTTTGGTTTTCTGTGTTTCTTCATCTGCAGTCATCTGCAGAACTCGGGGCATGCTGCGCCATTTGTTATCGTCTCAGAGGAGGCTATCGCTAAGGGCATCCGCCGCATTGTTGCTGTGACAGGAGCTGAGGCCCAGAAGGTCAGAACACACACGGACACACACCTGCTTCATGCTCATTCACTATGCACCATGACTTTGAATTTGTTCTGTGTTATTGGGGTCAGGGGCTAATATAGAAGTGCATTCTTTCTGACACTTGCTGCAGACTTTTTGAATTAAATAGGGCTGTGAAGCTAAAGCTCATTGCAAATAAAAAAAATTGTAAAATTGAATAGTTTTGAAATACTTTTTTAATACTAGTTTCGTGGAGATGTATTGTCATACCGATGTCTGGCTGTTAGTATATTCACCACTCGACTGTTCCCTCAGGTTCAGCTCCAAGAATATTTCAAGTGTTTCTTTATTCATGTTGGCTGTGAATATCTCAGGTGAACTCTTCACAGCTGAATTCTACTTTATCACTCTTTATATTATACTATATATTTCTTTATACACTCAAAAGAAATCCTCTTTGGCCTGTGTTGGTTTGTGTTGTGAGTTTGAGGTATGTTAATTTAGTTTGAGCTTTAGTTTTTGTTGCTGAGGTCAGCAAAGATCTTTTTCTTTTCTTTTTTTGTTATTGTTGAAATAAACCGTCCACCAGTGTCTTTCAATACCATGTCATTCTGGTCTGACTTACCTTGTGTACCATGTCCCTTAGGCCCAGAGGAAAGCTGAAGCTCTGCTCCAGGCTCTGGCTGCTCTTGGAGACAAGGTAAAGCAGCAGAGCTCACCCAACAAGGACATCCAGAAGGAGATCGCCGACATGACAGAGGTACTTTACTTTACACAATCGTTACAGTACATGTTTTAAATCTGTTTATTCAACATGGCTGCTCTCTTGTAGTCCATCGGCACAGCCGTTATCTCACAATGGCAAAAGGATGAGATGAGAGAATCACTAAAGGGTCTGAAAAAAACCATGGATGACTTGGACCGCAACTACAAAGCTGATATCCAGAAGAGAGTCCTGGAGAAGACCAAGGAGGAGATCGAGAAGAACCCCAACCAACCACTACTTGTGATGGAGATGGAGACTGGAGCCTCTGCAAAGGTTAGTCATATTAAAGTCTGGCCGCTAAGCGCTGGACCTGATTAGCATGCAGTAGAATAGCTTATTAAAAAGAGCTCTGTTGCAGTGCACTTTTTCTCTTAGCTTATCCAATTGTGTTTTCGCCCGGGACCAAATCAGCGCTGTGGCCCATTAGTTCTGACCTTGAGACATCGATACTGCTGATATGAGACTTTTCTCCATCCTCCTCCTTTTCTTTAGGCACTTAATGAGTCACTGAAGCTGCTTAAGTCCAACTCACCACACACTGCTGCTATGCTGTTTACCGTGGACCCAGACGCTGGCAAGATCACATGCCTGTGCCAGGTGCCACAGGTGAGTACACCAATGTGCTTAAATTTGTATCAAACTAAGCTACGTGTTTTATGTTTTGTTGCAAATAATTTTTAGTACATAATGAATGAACCGCCTGACCTTTGCAAACAAACTATTTGTTAGCCTCAATGACAAAGTGCTGGTGAAGAAAAATAATTTGAGATTTACATGAGGTTTAATCATAGGCTCTGTGCTTGGTTTTGCATCCCCACAGTTTCTCGCTTGAATAAATCATGAAGTGAGTATCATTTCACAATGTGCTGCGTATAAATAAACAGTGACTTGCCCTTTCTGTAGCTCCCCTCTGTTTCATATACACTCTCTGAATTGTGTGCAACGATGAACGAATACAGCTTCTCGTAACTTTGGCAAGTCACCTTAAGTGAATGAAAGATGGGTTTTTGGTCCTTTTTTTTATACAAAATTCTATTTGAAATGTAGTCATAAACCTGAAAGATATTTTTTGTGGTTGTTGAAAGCAGCAAGTTAATGACCAGGTGAATCTAAGCTTTTGCCAGTGTAGGTTGGTCAATAGGAATTTTCTGGAAAAGGTCAGCAATATGCCCGGGAAAGAAATTGTTAGGTTTGGTTGGGCATCCAGAAGACTTCAAGTGTGATACAGCAGTTTTTTAGGATTCAAAGGCAATAGTTATGCAGATGCTAATTCCAGCCACAAGGGGTCAGACAAGGAGCAAATGATTAGTTTGAATTATTTTTGAAAGATTGGGGGGCGGTATATACTGAGTACTAGAAGATCCCCAGTTTGAGTCTAGGCACCTGAAATACACCTTTACCAATTCCCAGATCGGGCTACAATTGATCCTTTTTTCTTTGTGTATTTTTTTCCCCCAGGACGTGGCTAACCGCGGCTTGAAGGCCAGTGAGTGGGTTCAGGAGCTGTGTCCCATGATGGACGGCAAAGGCGGGGGGAAAGACATGTCCGCCCAGGCTACAGGCAGGAACATCGACTCCCTGCAGGATGCGCTACAATTGGCCAACGAGTTTGCAAGACTAAAACTGGGAGAGAACTAAAGAAGAGGAAAGGGTGTAGGTTGAAACATTCAGAGGTCTAAATTTGGACATCAGCGTTCTCATCATTTACTAACCATGTAATTTCTCACCTCTGTCTTTTAAGGAAATGGGAAATGAGCCACAAATTATACTGTCTGAATATGTGAAGATTCTGGGAGAGTCTGGTTTCTTACTATTGCTTGGTCATGTGCACAAAAAAGGGCCAGTTGGCATGATTTAGTCTTTTGCAATCTTCTTAAAGCAACAAAACCTGGGTTTACATCGTCAGACTCATCTTTTTTTCTTTGATATCTTTAAGCACTTTCCCCAAATCTCATTTTAGATTTAAAAACACTGACTTTGAGGAGATTAGGTACAGTTTGTGTTGACTTGGACAGCAGCTCCGTCCATCTATGCGAGTGAGGCCCGACTTCTCATTGGGTTGACTTGACTTAGCTGTAACATTGTCTTGGTATTCAGCCACTGTTTGAGATTCATAATTATGTGTATGAAAGTAAATTACCATGTGTAACTTGGCATCTCAACGTTAAAGTCTTTGTAAATCATTGTAGCTGTTCATTGTGCAAAATAAACATATAAACTGCTTTGAGTCAAGCTCTCATTTATGCTCATTGTTAGGTTTGCATACCATAAATTAACTGGCCACTATAGATGACCTACTTTACATCATAGAACAGGGTCAGGTAGGTTCACTCGAGTTTCCAATTGCATACATGTCCATCATTAGACTTGGAGGGAACTTACAGAAACACAGAGAGAACATGCATGCTCCACTGGCACCTCAGCTGTTTAAAGAATAAACCCCCTATAATATTTGCTAATGGAAATGAGCTCTAACCTTTATGCCACTCTGCACCCCCTGACATTGACTTGGTTATTCTTTCACTTTAGACACAGCCCATTAGGTATGCCTGACTGAACCAAAATTAAGATAGTTAATTAGTTGGTTCTAGTGCTTACTAGATACTTCATAATATTTAGTTTCAAGGGCAACCCTACCTAGAATGACTTTGAATACAAAAATCAGAACATCAAGGGGCAACACTTTACTTTGACGAAGCTTTTATTTGTACAATAGCATAAGTCAGATACAAAGAGTCACATATCATACAGACATTTCCATGAAGTAAATACAAGTTACCGCTGTCAGAAAAATCCAGATTACACCGTCAATGATCCAGACAGCAGCTACACTGATCTCATATCATGAACCTTATTTATACTCTTCATTTTGTTCTGGTACTGAAAGCCTGTTAATGCTTTAGTCCAGTGGTTATGTTAGTGATTGTAACAATAGTGAGTTGGAGTAGAGAGGAGATCCAAGCCCAAAATGACTCATATCCTGGCCTAAAGTGGTATTAAAACTTTGATAAAGAGAGATGATAAAAAAGACAGTTCCAAAAAAAAAATATCAAAATGTAAAATAAATAATATTTAAAAAAATTATACTTTTTAGTGTGATTTACAGCCAGATCCATTAGGTATGAATATTTTTGATCTGCATGAGTTTGCAGCAGTCCACCTAAAGCTGGCATCAGTCACACAGGTCGTGTTATGACTGCCACAGTTTTGAACATGATGTATTTTTTTCCCTTGAGCTTGTTCTCCTATAAAGCAATTCTCTATTACCTCAGGCTGAATACAGCTACAGACACATCAACCATAGCAACTAAAAAACAAGTTTAGAATTTGTTTTCTGACTGCGAGGGATTCATTTTCCTTTTCACTACAATTTGTTTTTCCCAGCTCGGGACATTGCACTTTTACTGCGGCACCCAACCAAAAAATGATTCAATTTTCTCTTTATGCAATCTTTTTCTCTCCCTTGTCTCCAATTGTTCGATGACCTTTATGGCCGTCAACTCACAGAGAAAATTGGACTAAACTTTGGTTGTTTTTTTTGTCTTCTGCATTCATCAGTCAAAAAAAAAGAAAGGCTGGAGAACAGGCGCTGATGCTGTAATATGGGGAAAAGAGGAGTAAAAAGAGGTGTAAAAATAGGACTTAAATAGGACTGTGAAATAACCTGGATTCAAAAATGTGGAGCAGGGAGCTTTTTCAGTTTCTGAGGGGAATAATACATATGTTTGCCGGTTTGTGTGCTAGCAAGATAACTCAAAACATTACGGTTGGATTTAGATTCTTTTGTTGTGGATCAGCATCTGGATAAAGGAACGATAAAGTAGCCTGGGTTATAAAATGAATGAACCAAAAATAGTGACACTTGAATCTTTCGTTCCTTGTATGTTAATTGACTACTTCACACGTGACACTAAACATTGCAAGCTTTTAAATGTTTCCAGAATAGGCTTACAAAAACATAATTTCTTGATGTATTACATAATCTCAACTGAGCCAAAGTTTGAATACTGTCTCTTTGAATAAAAACCAACGGCTTGGGTCAGCAGCAGCCGAAAAGACCTACTTTAGGGTTATAAATGCTGTAAGGCTTTGGGATCTGTGTCATCTCCACTGTACTGTAGGTGGGACAATATATTTAGGTTGAATCACAGCAGAGATGAATTACCCTGCTGCCTCCTCCTCCATCTCATCGCTATGTTCTGGATCTGCAGCTGCAAGAAACAACAGGATATGGTTTGTTTGGGACCATTTCGCCTCAATGCTCCAGGGTGCAAGCTGCCGTGATACCAAAATGTGTCATTGTGTTGCTACCGACAACCCAAACTGTCTTTTTTCATCATCAAGCTCTTTACGCATTCGTTTTGAAGGTGGAACGAGTGAACAGAAGTGTGGTATAGAAAAACACAAGAGACAGCAGCGATATGCACTGATATGTCTGGGGCTTCACAAGATACCAAAAAGCATATGCTCAAAACTTTGTTAATCTTTGCATTTTGTAGTTTTTTAAGTTAGGCAGTATTTATTGCATGTCCTTTTAAGGCCCACTTTCCTCCTCATAGCCACACCCCCTTCACTACTAAGGGCAATGCGAACAGTGGAAAGTGGAAGTAAAGTGGGGTTTCATCACTTACTGTATCTATGTAGGATTCTGAGCTCCTAAGAATCTCAGTGTGTAAGCATACAGGAATACTCAAACATGCTGGAATGAAACTAAAAACAATAACAGGCATGTTATTGATGAGAAAACATTATGACAGTTGAAAGCTCAGAAAAGCGAATTAGCATAACAGGGACCCTTTGAACAAGCAGAATGCTTTGTCTATGAATGTGTGCAAAACATGGAAAGGCACAAGTCTCAGCCAGCAGACGTGTTTTTTCTGTCAGTTTATGTTCATGAAAAAACAAAGATAGCAAGTGTGTGTTGGTGATGGGGCAGCTCGGCAAGGCACAAACGCATCAATGTACGGTACTGTAGAAATGTTTTAGTCAAGGGTTAAGAAGATTTCTATAGTATCTTTTGGTACCATTTGTGACATCAGCCCCTTGCACTGAATCAAGTAACTGTCTTTGCCTGGTTTAGCTCCACAAACCTGATCTCAAGCTCATTGAGTCTGTCTAGGATTAACATTAAAAATGAAAGTTGTAAGGAAATACTTTTACAAAATACTGCATGATTGGACTAACGACTATGTTTTAAAACCTGGCTAAATCATTTTTACTGTACCGTATGTGTATATGTGTGTATAAGTATCAGAAACCATTTCAAAATTCACTTTCTCCCAAACAATGATTTTTGAAAATGAATGTGCAAAGAGGAACAACCACAAAACATCAAATTAACTTAATAATTCATGATTACCAGAACACAATGTTTTCAGCATGATAGTCACAGCTAGTATTCCTGTTTTTCTCTCCACAATGAAGCAGGAATACTGACATAGTGTTGGATATAACCTTCACACACAGAGCATAAGTGGTTTAACAATGAGCTGCTCTCACATCCAGGTGTCAGTGTCACCTGATGTAGCAGCTTCTCTCACACCTACCGAGATGGCCTCTATGCAGAAAATCTTCAACTCTAGCAGGTGGTATTTCTCTTCTGCTATCAAGCGATATATCAAGTTAACACCCACTGAAATAATATAGCACATGTAGCTCTGGGACAGGAAGATTTACAGTTGAAACTGGGTAGTTTGAAAGTCATTGTTAATGAGAATTGTGGGTGTTGTTCATATCAAATCATTCTAAGTAATCCCAATGGTGTAATTACCAAAAGTAGAAGCACTCAAAAATTGTTCCTAAGTACTAAATTACATTTCATATAAAACTGAATCACCCATTTTGGAAAGTAGTAGCATACAGTACTATTAATACTACTGATATGTATCTACAATCTCTGACAACAGCAACAGACCCTACTGTATTTATGTATTTAGATTCCCCCCCCCAGAAATGTAACTATAATTGTAAACAGAAAGTAAATATGGTCGAAAAGATGTACTAAAGTACTACAGTTACTTTCCACATCTGACTAATACTTACTACAAGGTGTCCTGTGTGGTGGGGAAAAATAAAAGCGTTTCAGTAAAGTAATCTTGATTTGCAGAATTTAGGTTACTATGGAAACATGGCAGATGCAATGAAGAGCACCTCAGTGACTAAGACCTTAAGACATGTGATAATGGTCATGTTTAATAACCAGTATTCAATCTAAACCGCATGTTAATTAGACTTAACCCTCACTGATTCTATCTAGCAGCACATTCGCAGCTATGGTAGGTCTATGAGCCTAATGCTGATGCCACCTGTGAGCAAAATAAAGACAATGATAACAATCTGAGTGGTAAACAAAAACACAATTTATGAAACCAATTGAGTCTGAAGTCTGCAGGGAGATGTGCCTCTACTGAAGAGTGGCCAGGTAGTGCAGTTAGTGGCGTGTGTGGTGAGGGCTAAGGCGTCCACTTCTCACAAGAGCAGTGGGTAAATGAAGACAAGCTGCAAAATGGTGAAACAGCTCACATCCAGTAGTCCCCACAGAGGCAAAGCAAAAAACCCTGACAAGAAGACCACATTAGTTGAAAAGTCCCATTAGTATCAGTCCTTTTAAAAAGTGGAGAACCCAGAAAGAAACTGAATAATAGTCAATAAACAGTTCATCGCAACATATGGGAAAATGGTCTCACTTCGTCTATAGCTTTCATTGTCCAAACTAGACCCTTTCAGACCACACAACCCCAAGCCAGACCCGCCCTGGATATCGGGATGTGAACTGAAGATGTTCTCAGTGATAGAACCTCATTGCTGTTGCAGTCATTTCAGTGAAAGTTTTTGAGATTGAGTGAGATCAATACAAAGTGGTAATACACAGTCACATGATGTTACACAGCGATTAGCCCTAGCCTAAAACCTGACATTTTACAACCCGCTACAGCACAGTCCTTGTAAGCCACATCTCACGTGAAGTAGAGTTCAATATGCCTGAAATACTGCTTCAGCATTAGTACAGGCAGGGCAGTATCAGGGCTAAAAGATATGAAACACAGAATTTCAAGCTAACTTCTGATATGCAGTTTGTATCTGTAGGTCTCAAGCTCGTTCTAGTCCATGATTTGCTAATGGTAGAGCTCTTGCCATACAATACACTAGCCCTGTTAATAGATTGGGATTAGTCATTTCATTGTGAACACTTCTCCGCCTCTGGGTTTAGCCTAGAACAGGGGGCTTTGCTTGAGAGAGCCGGTAAGAGAATTTATATTCTGTTATCCCACTTTCACTTGTTTGCTCTTCCAAGGTGAAGTTGCCCTAACATAGCCGCAGTCCTTGAGCCAGCCATTAAGGCAATATCCAGACAAAAAGCTATGGGCCAATTGTACTGTCACAATCCATTTGCCAAAAGTCATTGTTACAACAAGCTGGACCAGATTTACCTGCATCCATTGTCATGTTTAATAAATGCTATGATTTCTTTGCTGTTAGGATGTGTATGGAATGTCATCCATTTTGTGTCATCACTAGGACTTGTATGAAAACTAATCTTGGTTATTTCATTTCTCTACTTGCAGACCTAGCTTCTGACTTGATCTGTTGTCCATTATTTGCCAGGGAAAACTGTGATCTTGCCCACTTTGGCCAGTCTCTGTATAATCTGAGCTTCATAGTCAGCATCGTGCACACCAGTCTTCCTGAACTCTCCGGAATATCGGTTTTGTTCCCAGTAGTGGTGCCAGTTGCCGCGACTGTCTGCCCCGAAACCAAAGACATTCACCTAAAAATATCAAAATGTGTGTAAATATGTGCAGTTATGAACAAAGGGGAAATTGAATTGGCAAAAAGATAATGCTGACCTCATCACAGACATGTAAGGCAAAGAAGAGAACCAGCATGCCAGTGGACGGGTAGCGACCATGGTGTCTAGTCCAGCGGTCGTGGATGTATTTGAAGAAAGCTGGGTTGAAGATCTGGACCTGTTTTGGCAAAAATCAGATATAGAACAAGAAATATAAGTGAATTATACAATCTGAATGAAGTCATTTATACTTGCATGAATAGTCTAAATAGTAAAACAAGTAAATACCAATAACTGTTCCTATATGTTCCTGAAAAAACATACACAACTGCCACACTGCCAATGCAAATAAATAACATCCAAATGAGCAAGTCAAGACTTCATTTTCCCTTTCCACCCTAGGTTTGGATTGTCTTAAAAGATTAACAGAACTAAATAGTAATTAAAAATGCATGCTCTGCCTCTAGCTACTACACACAGCCATTACTCCAGGCAGCTCTACTTTTGGAATAGGGAAGTCTTACAAGTCTATCTCTGCCTGGGCGGACTCCAAAGACAAGAACTACAACTACGACAAGATATCCGCAAAGTCTTGGGATGGCAGGGATTAGTTTGAGTTTATTTATTTTCACGGATTAAAGAGCAAGCAACAGATTATTGAAAACGAATGGATGGTTTATAATCTAACTGTAATCCCCGTCAACAATGGGCAGGGGATAATATAATTGCGGTAAATCGGTGTCAGAGTGTATGTGCTGTGTGTGTGTTGTGTGTGTGTTTTGTGTGTGTGTTGTGTGTGTGTGTTGTGTGTGTGCGCACCTTGTCTTTATCCACCCGAAGAAACTGCTTCACCGGAGCGTAAGTACTGAGGGCAAAAGAGTCACACATTGATTAAATACAATCACTGTCTTATGTGATTGCAGGAATGCATTGTAATATAGGCAGTGGGTTGACTTTTATACTCCAGCGATTTTCCACTAACTACTCAGCCGCTGGACACTAAAATGATGTGTTGATCCATTAGGGTGGCAAATCTATTTGACAAACACTAAATCTCTATTGAAAGAAATCAATTATATTACAATACTGGTATAGTTTTCATCAGAGACTTTATTTATTATCTAATCCAGCCATTTTGGGATTTATTTGACAGGACAGCAGTGAAGTCATTTACATTCATATGGGGAAGAGAGCAGGGAGGCAAATTGTAGAATTAAAAAAGTCTGGTTAGTCCTGGTTTGGTCACGGTGTAGACCTGTTTTTGTCTTAATTCAGTCTTGGCTTGGTCCTGGTGTAGTCCTGGTTTGATCCTGGTTTAGTACTAGTTTGGTTCTGGTTTAGTCCTGGGTTAGATCCAGTTTAGCTTGGGTTTAGCATTTAGGTTTTTAACTAGTATCTTCCTCCATGTTGCCGTCATATTGCAATACTCAACATAGTTATATCCATTTGCATGTTTTTCAAATGTATGTATGTATATTCCTTACAATCTGATCTGTCCAGTGGAGAGGGCGCTGGTGATCCAGACCAGGTCCAGTGTTTTGAACGGGACCAGGACAAAGCTGACGTTGGCTGCGAGGTTCTTGGCGCTCTCCGGATACATGAAGTGGTGAGTGGTGTGGCTGCCTGCATCCTCCTCATAACCCACTGTAGGAGCCAGGTTAATCCTAAACACACATAAATGCATCATATTTTAGATTATTGGAAAGGTATACAAAAATACACCTTATAGGAGAGATTAGCATTAAAGGTGTAGTCTGCAAGTTTCCCATAAAAATAAAATAAATAAATAAAAAATGCTTACAACTGACTATTTGACCTTGTTTATGTAGGATGTCTGTTGTCTGTAGAGGCCAGGGAACGGACTAAAGTAAAATAAAAATTATGACAGATTGATTACTTTACAACTTTAACCCTGTTGTAATTATACAAACCAATAAATAGGTATAAATAAATAGCTTGTTTTCAGCAGTATAATATTATAATGGGAAAAGTAAAGGAGATACATTATAATAATATATATAAAAAGGAAATACATAGTAATGTTATGTTCTGTAATTGAATCATTTTCATTGGAACACATTTGTAAATGCTTTTGCTTCTCACAGCTGCTTTTGTAATAGTATTATCCATATCACTGACAGAAACTCTCAACTCACAAAAGCATATTACAAAAGCTGTAATATTTCACCCTTGATGATAGAAATTAGTTTCATTGCATTTTTGCTTTAAAGTTATAATTTTTTATGACCTCTTTTTTCCCAAAGTTGGGATAATGGTTTTCCTCTTTATGTACATCAATATTCCCCTTATTCCTTCCGTATTATTATTATTCACCTGCTCCTCAGAGTTTACAGGAACTGAGGCATTGATCTGTATCAGTGGTGGCGATACTCGATATTAGTGGCATTTGAAAGAGTAATATTGAACATTCTTCTGCATGAACATGTGTTTTCTGTTTAACTGACCAAGGTGGAAGAATTGAAACAAACCCGTTAATATCCCTGATTTAGTTTGGACTGATACACATTTTACAAAGTCTCAGTTTGGGCTCAGTTTCACTGTGATATGTTTGGAGGAGGAGGATTGATCAATAAAGTTTTTAATATATTATTATTGATTATTTTATTTATCAAGAATAAATCACATTCACAATCATTTCATGTGAAGAGGTAAAAAAATACTCTTTTATGGGCAACTGTATATATGAAATATTTTTGAAAGTAGTAGTAGTTTACCTTTCAGAAACCAAAACTTCAGTTCACCTCCTTCACTTACATTGAGAAACATTATTGATCTGTTTATTTAGCACGGATCAGTGGAGTAGCCTGTCTAATTGGTTCAGGGGTGTTTAGATCAAGACTAAAGGGCAACAATCAATGAGTTTCAAGGCTAAAACCTTGTGTTACTTCTAACGCCAAACTTTTCTCCTTAGCACAAAAACTAAGACACTAACTGAGTCTAGCATTGTATTTACAGTCTAGTATGGGTGATCACTATCTAGAGGAGTGTTTATCTCAACATGAAAATACACCTAAAGGAAGCAGTTTCTCACTGTGCCTGTCCATATGTTGGAAAAGCAGACGCTCGCTGAGAAGAACCACGAGCCAAAGAGCGGACGAGCTGGCAGCGCTCTGCAGTCGGCGAGACTTGATTTAAAATACAAATGAGAATCAATGAGGGCAAATGATGGAGCTCAAAAATGTGCACGGAGGCTAGCAAATGCCCACACAGGTCTAAGAGTACAGCACTGGTGGGTAACAATGCAAATATTTTATCACAAACTTTTTGTTATTTTTCTTAAAAATGAACTTGCCAGAGGGTTGTGGGCATAACTTCTTAAAAAGGTCTAGGTTAATGTATTTTAAGATGCTTTGATTAAAATGTTAATGACAGCCTGAAGCCACACAAGGGCACTGACCAGTCACCTACTAGTTTTTTGCATACTCAGCTTTTAGCACAGTTTAAAATTCTAAGGTGCATTTGTCTTAACATTCTTTGAGATGTTTGAGATGTTGCTGCCACCATCCCGTCAAATGGTCCATAATCTCAGATTTATAATTTACATTAAACACACATTATTAACAAACTTAGACCTAAAAGTCCTCTAGGCAGTGCATGGCGGAGGAGTAATATACAGTATATAGCTGTATGTCATGCCAAGTGACAACAATTAGGCTCTGTGATTCATCTCTGCTGCAGTACAAGGAGACAAAAGGATTTATGTGCCCCGCTGAGAGTGTGTGTGTGTGTGTGAGACACTATATGTTCCAGCTCCTGAGGACATAAACCTCTTTGTGCTGATGCTGCATGAGTCAGGTGACATCTCCTTTAACCAATACCAGAGTGCGAAGGGCACAAAATTTCACCACCAGGTTTAAATATAGAATAGACACACGTATGAACCTATGGTCTGGCCTTATAGGTACTATGAACCAACTATATTCACACTGACAATATCAACGTACATATTGAAAGAATTGCGGTTATGTCAAAAATCTAGGTAGTCCATATTCAGAACTTGTACAGCTCACCCTGGGGTTGTGGGTTTGAATCTGGTATCCAACAGTATGCTGATGCCCCTCCCCACTCTTCTTCCTGATTTCCTGTTGACTCACTGTCCTAACAAATAACGCCATGAAAGGCCAAAAATATCTTCAAACAAAACCTTTGCTTCCAACTTCCCTCTACTGCCTTCTACTGTGCAATGGCTTGTACACATACATTTATACATGCTTGGGATTGGCACAAAGAGTACAGTTACTTGAGAGTCCAAATGCCAAAATGTCCATATTGAATTTCAGATTATTAATTAAATGGTAAAATACAAAACATAGCAGAAATCCATTGCTTTGTTTTCTGTATTTTTTGCCTTGAAACCAGGCTTCCTCAAATGATGCGTGTTTTCAACTTTGATTTACTTGTTTTAAGGCTTCTCTAATTTCTTATTTATACTTTATTTCCTTTAGTGTCATTGTAATTAATACTCTTCAGTCTTCATCATTGTCCCCATCTCTCCTCTAACTAACCTCATGATGTAATCGTGTCCATCAATGGTAGGCCCATATCCGGCTCCGCGCAGATTTCCGGAGTTTCCCACCACCGCACAGCGCAGACAGCGCCCTGAATCCCACGACCCATATGGAGATCTTCCGGGAATCACCTATGACAGCAAGAAGCACTTAAGAGAGTCTTTTCTGAAATGAAATGGGACACTGGCACTAAAATAGCAAAAGGACGTGAAATAACCTGCAGCTGAGCCCTGTTTGGTAAAGGACATCCTACTTGTGATAGTACGGTGAATTGTTCATGAGATCCTGATGAAAAATAGATTACCCCCTGTGTCCCCACGGGAGATACGAGAAGATATTTAAACTTATGGAGAAGACCAAGAAAACATTAAAAAGTCATGAAGTCCGGTCACTGATGAAGATAATCTGTGCCTCTTGGCCTTTGCCTGTGAGTGTGTGAGGTAACGACCGGAGAGCAGACAAAGATTTGAGAGCGCCACAGTAATGGAAAGATGTATTAATAATATAAAATACCTGAAAGAGCCTCTGCAGCACCTGCTGGATGCTGTGTGGCTTAAACTGCGGCTGTAACATCTACAGAGAGAAGAAAGCATTAAAAGGTTATGCTAAAATTATTATATTGATCGAAGCTATAAATGCAACATGTAACAGTTATGCAAGCATCTATTAACACAAAGCATTGATATATATATAGTAATGTAAATCTTTTTTATTTCTGTGTATGGAGACAGGGTGAAAATGGGTAACTTTAGCCTTTAAGCAGTCTGTACAAAACAAAACATTACTCATTATTCATTTAATTAATTGACCTTCCATATGTTTTAAGATCTGTTTGTTTTACTTTCATAGGGTGAGTTTTCCTTTCTGTCTGGAAGCATACACCTAATTTAAAAAAATGGTGGAACTTGGATGGTGTGAACACTTTCTCAACTGTTTTGGCCTTTCTCCGCTTGTTTGTCTCAGTTTGCAAAAGAAACACCCTAGACTTAACTTACACAGACACTGAACTGCTGGGGTATTTTGTCGGTTTCACCACACAATTTTTATTTTCCATTGTCACTCACGTAAACAATGCATCGTCCAAAAGGGGTAAATAAAAGTGACAGCAATGACAAGCAGTCTTGCTTTTTCAGAAACACCACAATATACGGAGGCAGTATAAAGAAGCCACGAGCAGAATGTAAAGAATGAAATGACACTGAAACAATGTTGAAGTCAGGGAGAGTTCACTTTAAAACTAGAAGTACTTGGAGAATCAAGACCCTATCTTGCAATGGTAAAGATATAGACAGGTGTATTTAGATAAATGTGGCCACAATGCCCATATTTATAACATCTCACAACACAAACAATACTTTTTTTTAGTTATTTTCCAAATAATGTGATGGATGACTATTATTACAGGTATACTTTTGCTTTATTTTATGCTTTCATACTTAGGTATGTTTGGATCAGACCTATTCACTATTTTGTAGCAAAGCTCTTTTTGATTCAAAATGTCAGACAGTCATTCTAAGCTTCAGCTTTTTGAAAAATGCCTCATCTTTGGTCTTTTCTAGCACACATTGAGGAGGCATGTTCCCAGTCCAGTGTAAAAAAAATTCTCATTGTTTGGGATGATTTAATGAATTTAATTTCATGTTGATGTTCATTGCACCCCCCCCCCCCTTTTGGGTTGTGGCTTCGTCTTGTCTCATAAACAGAAAATGATGCCACTCACTCCCTCTCTCTATCCTGGACTGACAAACCATTTGAACATGTGCTTGACCACATGAGTAAGTACGCACCCATGCATGTAAATAAATGCTGAGCACCTGCACACACACAAGCTCATAACAATTTACACAAAACCAGCATCACAGCTCTGGCAGATGCTACACGGACGTTCCTATTCGAAGCGTTTTTCTCTCCCACACAACCAGCTTTTGTCATTGCTTCCTTTTCACCCACCATTGGCCTTAATTCTCTGCTCCCAGCACACACACACACACACATAGCTTATTTTTATTCACACGCCCGTTTCTCCCCTTGTGTGTGTAACTATCTCTTATGGGACTTGGCTCAATCAGTCAATCTTTCTACTCTCTTTAACATTTCTTCTTCTATTGTTCTACTTGCAGTTTTCATTTTTTTTTTATCACATCTTTGATTCTTTCTTTGCTTTCCTCCTGCCCCACTTGTGAGTCTGGCTGTCTGTGTGATGCCTGGGACAGGCTTGGCATGCTCCGCTAGTGTTGTTGGGAGCGCTGCTAATATTTGGCAGATGGACTTTGGAAGCGGTGCCAAAAAGCATCTTTGCTTTATTCCCCTGAAGCCCCCATGACTCCAGATGTATAGGCTACCTGGCTCCAACCCCGGGTACTTTCTCAACTTTTCTTGTCCACATCAAATGCAAGGCCGAGTTGTTTTAGAAAAGTAGATTTTGCATGTTAACAATGCTCGTTTAGAGGGGTCATTGTAGCCATGGCATAAAACAACATGCCATTAGATTACACTAGCTTTTAGCAAGGAGGCTGTAGATTCAATATTCAGTCAAAAATGTATCTCTCTGAGAGGAGTCTGCATGTCCTCCTTGTGTTACCATGGGTTCTCTCCAGCCAAAGAGATTAATCTTTTTGGTGAATTAATGACACAAAATTTCTCATATTGAAAATGTAAGTGAATGGTTATCTGCCTTTGTATGTCTCCGTGTCATCCAGGACCGGGGAATAGAAAAGAAGATAAGTATTGGAAAAGCATTTAGTATTGATTCAGAGTTAAATTGATTGTGAATTAAAACTTTTTGGCCAAAAGCGTCCTTGCCAAATGCCAACTGAGCAAAATTTGACACCGCTTATGCTTGTATTGGCAGAACAAGTTGCACAGATTTTCGCAGCTAAATGCTATTGTCAAAAAGTGTCTTAAATGCATTTGGGTAAAAAGTTAGCCTTACCAAGCTACCCAACCAACAAGAGAAGCAAACATAGCATAAAGCCTGTGCCATTTTATATAAACTAATGGTACACCAGGATTTTTAGCCGACCAAGCCTCTAAAGCATTCCTCTGTGCTAATAATCACTTGACCTTTGCATTATTAAGACTGAAAACCAATGTGGCTCAAATATATTGTGTTTTTCTGGTCTGACCTCATCTTCGCCAGCCATCCATTTACTCAGCTTAACCTCAAATGCTTTTACCGATCCTTTATAGTGGACATTTTTCAGACTGCAATACGTATAAATACTATATCTTGTCAATACTAAAGCAAGCAAGAGGCTAATAACATTGCCGCTGACGATCTTTAAGTCCGCAAAGCTAAGAACACAAGATTTTCTTTTCTTCTTATAAAGAGAGTTAATCCAGTTTGTACTTCTCACAAATCCAGATTATTGTCCAATCTTGGCATTATATATAGACTGTTTTGTAATCTAAAATCTGATATTCTCTTAAAGATTAACTAAGGTTTATGGAAATCATCCCTAAGGCCCTATATAGCAACTCCGCATAGTATAATTATAGCAACTCCGCATAGTATAATTCACTTTGGATGCACCAACACATCAGGTTCGGCCATCTGCAGCTATAGAGCCAGACTAAACTCTAAAGCTTTCTGTTTTTCATAAATTTTAAACCTGTCTGGCTGTGCAGGACTGACTTGAATCACTTTTATGGAAAGTAACACAGGGCCAGGAATTATTGGGCACTAAAAACAGGGTGTGCTGCAACTCAGTGATGAGGGGACAAGAGCTTACCGAGTGGGACAGCTTGGTGCAGCCACAATAAACAGCAGCTTGTAGATATGAGACAGGAACAAAGTTGTTTCGTTTCATGGTTTATGTTACCCGTACGGAGCGGTTTTTTTGCCTTAAGTTTTGAGGTGGTCTCTAAGTTGTAAAAAAAGGATCTTGTGGGATGTTATACCACACAATATATACAGTTGCTCATTAGCCTGGCAAGCCAGACGTGAGTTCTCTGTATATTCTATACTGAGCGACAGTCTGGCGACTCTCCCCTTCACAGAGACTTCCCTCCGGTACAAAAATCTCCCTGCAGTGTGATTGGTTGATCTGCAGTGACGTTTGCTTCGTGCATTACCTCACCATCTTCTCCAAAACATTCAAGATGGCGCACAGGAGTAACGAGAGTTTTGTTCTGTTTTTACAGCAAAAACGACACAAGTCAGTTCTCTCTCTTTCTGAAGGTCATGTTGATTTATCAGCTGCTTTTTTAGACAAACTTTGTAAACTAGGACATGCCCTTAAAACTGCACCCAATAGCCTTTATTATTAAAATATGTAGGTATGTTTTTAAAGCATTTCTATGTTTAACTCACACAATAGACATTTTATAAACAGTACTGTTACCATCTTTCTGCTGTATAAGAAAAGCCTATTTACAGACCTTTTGGCATAAACTGTATGTTCTTTTACTGTATATATTGTGTTCAAGCTGATTTAAATATAAATCTAAAAAATAATGGTGAATAACATTTAAGGTTTTTTTTTTTAATGATTTATTGGATCTTTGAGAATTTTTTAAAAATAATGTAAAAATCTCGTCTTGATATTGTCTCATGGAATTTGTGTCTCGTCACACCCCTATTAGGTACTATAAAAGGTTCATGAGTTGCAAACGTCTAAGGACAAAGCTGATTTATGATTCGGGTGGTCGACTGGCTGATTATTGATTAAATAACATATACGTGTGGCTGGAGGGTCTGGATTATTCATTACCAACATATACATGTTTATGAGTGGCTGGAGGGTCTGATCTGAAAGTGCAAGGTAATTTTGGGGTCAAGGTGGGGACAGGTTCGACAAGGTGTCCACGTTTGACTTGTTTTTCCGTACTTTGAAACATCTAACTAAACGAATCAAAGACAAGAGTTGTTCTAGAAGTCAAGAAGTTCTGTAAAAGACAGACCCCTTGAAGTTAGGCTGTCTGTCTTTTCCTGCTTTACTGATGCATGCTAGCTGCGATTCCCTGGGAATACATATTATATTGTTTGTTCGGCTTGTTGAGCATTCAATAAAATATACAATTGCCGCCTGATTCCAATGATTCCAATGGTATTATTTTCCTGCTGTTCATGCTTTCAAACTTCGCTATTGAAGACAAGAAACAACTTTAATTTTCTTTTAAAACTGATAATTGATTAAAAGACTGTTTTTCACCAGACGCTGTAGTGACCAAAAGTTACACAACAATTAATTAATTAATAATATTTTATGTTGGGTACAATGTAGGGAATCACTGTACCAAGTTTCATTGCTCTCTGCCAAAGTAAGTCCATAGGGGTCGCTATTGAGGCATATGTACATTAAATATACACTAGCCCGGCTGTGCCACTGTGCCAAAATGCCAAAAAATAGCTCAATTAAAGTGCTTCAGGGCATTAATTACTCAATTAATTAATTGTCATTAATCGTAGAAGCACCAAAATCAAACCGGTTCGGCGTCGTTACGATATGTACCTGTGTGCAAAACTTTAAAATGAGCCGGTAATTTCTTTTTGAGTTATCGCGTTCAAACATAGGATCTGTGGACGCGCATGCAGACACAGACAGAGGTGATTCCATAATTTCGCTGAAACTCTCGTTTGGCCGATATAATTAGCTGGCATAGTGCCAAAAGCTTAAGAACATTTCGTTTTTCAACAAATAGTTGAGCATAATGTAACTGAACTGGGCTAAAACATTTGCATAAAAAAACACAGCTTTGGACAATAGCCAGTAACTTGGATTGTCTTTTTACAGAAGACTATTGCTTATACACAGGTAAGAGCTAAACTTGTACTATATTAGTTTGACTTAAAGGTGTAGTCTTTAAGTTTCTTCTATGATGTACTGTAAGTAGGTTTGAAGTCTTTAGAGGCCAGGGGAGGGACTTAAGTAAAACTCGACAACTAATAAGTCAAAGTCGTAAACCACAAAGATCTGATGTTGCTATAGACTAGGCCATGGGAGGGATCATCTACTTCACATTACAGAACCGGTTCAGATATGCTTGTTTTTTTTAGGAAACTTACGGACTACACATTAAGTCCTTTATTAGTTGCTCTACATTCATCCACTTGAGCCCAGACTTTAGCCCCCCTGGTCACATGACCATTCTTCTCTTGTTTATCCGTCACTATTTGCATTCTCTCCCTGTCTGTCTGACCTTTTGGTTCCCTTGTCCCTCCACCATCTATCCTCCTGCCTCTCTCTCTGCAGGTTCATCACCTCGCTGTTGCAGTCTGACCTAATGACTTGGCAGCTGTTAGACTGTGTTTGCACTTTTCTTCCATTTCATAGACTGGGGCTATGGCTCTGAAACAGGAGTAGCCAACAGAGGACACTGGCCGCAAAAATGTGGACAGGTTAGTGGAAAAACTGCATCACAAAACAGTTAACTTTAAAAACTTCAGCACAGAGGCATTTGGAGAGGAGGCTTCGTACTCAAATAAACGTGTTCAGACAATGTGTATATACAATTTAGTCCTGGTTTAGACCTGGTTTAGTCCTCATTTGGCCCAGGTTTGCATATTTAAAATTTTTATAATACCTAGTTTAGCCCTTGATGAGACCTATTTTAATCCTGGTTCACACCATTTTCTGATTAAGCCCTGGTTAAGTTCAGATAGTTTACTTTAGCGTTACACCTAGCTGTGGTTTGGTCCTAGCTTAGTCCTGGTTTAGACATGGTTTAGTCAAGTTTTAGCTCTTATTACCTTCGCCAAAGAGGTACTGTTTTCACCCCCTGTTTGTCTGTTTGCAACTTCATGCAAAAAGAAAGAAAGAATTTGGATGAAATTTTCAGGGAAGGTCAGAAACCTGAGACTGATCCGAAGCCTCGTCTGGATTCAGGATTTACTCAAAAAATACAACACTTTTTCAGGGAAGGTCAGAAAATACACAAAGACCAGTTGATTCCATTTCGGGAGGGATCCGTGGAAATTAGCTGCCTTGGCGGAGGTCTGCAATCTCAGTGCTTTCTAGTTTAAAGACTTTTTGGGGGGGGGGGTTGGGAACATTTTATGGGGGCTGGAGCCACAGTGAATTAAGCTTAGAGAGGTTTCTGCTTAATCAAAGAGATGACTGCACATGCCCCAAACACTTTTCCCCACTCTCTCTCTTGTTAGTCAGTTTAATTTATGTTTTTGAGACATAAGTCAGCAAAGCATTAAGGAAATAAAGTTGTCAGTGCTGTAATGCTCCTGACTGGCAGGGATATAGGGGGCATGTACTGCTTGTATGAAGAGATTGGTTGGCTCACGACAAGGATAAAGAGGATGAAGACAGATTTGTAATTGCGATGCATTACGAGCTGTATGTCCTCCTCAATAACTTCTATCACACACTAATCAAATGCATGTCATGGTGTGGTAAGGAAGTGGAAAAAATGTGTTTTGGAGAAATGAGCAATCCTGTAGGATGTTGGTTGAAACCTATAAATCTCTTGCATGTGTCTCTATTGGTCTCTATGCATAAATGATATGTGCATATTTCTAAATTCAAGCCTAAATCCAGAGGTGGGTTTTAATCAGTTACATTTACTTGAGTAACTTTTTGAAGAAATTGTACTTTAGTTTTATTGCACCATACCTTTTACAGTACTCATACATTAGTATGAAATGTTGATGTAAAATAGTGAGTAATTTGGAAATGTTGTACCTTAATTCCTTAATTTGTTGAAATAATATGTATTTATTTTTAATTCTGAAATGTGCTTATATATTTAATTATCTCTGTGTGATTACAAGATGACAAAAATACATCATACATTATATTCAAACAGTTACTCAGTACTTGAGTAGTTTTTTGAACTAGTACTTGTTTATCTTACTTGAATATTTATTTGGATGAGAAGTTTTTACTGTAACTATACTCCTACTTGAGTAGAATTATTGGCTACTCTACCCACCTCTGCCTAAATCATGTAGAAATTACTAACACGATAAATAATTACTGTTGGTGTACTTTTTATACAGCAAGAAAAAGAAAACTACAGCGAGCTGCTGTTTAACTGTGCGAGTACAACAGGCTCATTAAATGTTGACTGCATTGAAAGATGTGTTCATAGCAATAGGACACTAAAGTGCTAAAAGCATTTAGCAGCCGACTTTAATGCAATCCAAAAAAAAACCAGTCCAATAGCAAATTTAGGTCTGTTAAAGACATAACTCAAAAATCCATCTGTCCAATCGACTCCACTGGTGGGGACAGACCAATCATGTGGCAGTATTGCCACAGGCGGGGTTTAGCTTTGCTGCGTAATGTATGCTACTATAGTTTTACAAAACAGCTAAAAATCACACAGCAAAAATTAATTTATTAATTTAGCAGTTCACTATTTCTATGGTTTTAATAACCTCTCACTGTATTAAAATTATTTGAATAATTTTGATTTGAGGTCATTAGAAACAAAGAAAGATAAGGTGGAGGGGTGTCCAGTCCCACGGATGGCTCTATTTTGAACAGTTTATTTTAGGAGTGCATGTAGGGGAAATTAGCTACCTTGGCAGAGGTCTGTGATGTCCTAGTGCTTTCTAGTGTACTTCTGCAAAGGACTGAGCAGAGGGGTAGGTGTTGCATTTCACAAGACAGGAAGGGGCTGGGGGAGGAATCGAGGTTCTCTAACAAGAGAGGCCCAGCAGAGCCAAGTGAAGGTGCCATTTTAAAAAAAAAATCCTACATCCAGACCGTGTTTCCGGATCAGTCCCAAAATCGAATCACTTCTACCTTGTGTCATTCCTCAGCTTTCCTGAAAATTCCATTTAAATACATTCTGTAGTTTTTGCGTAAAGTTGCTAACAGACACACACGTGCAAATGAAAACATTGCCTCCTTGGCGGACTAACAAATGCAATGACACAGAAGAATTTAATTTAAATGTTACTTACCACCCACCAGTAGTACACATCCGAGGGTAGCTGGATGTTGTCCCGAGTCCAGACGGGGGAGATGTCTGGATCATAGTTCTCATCAAACCACTCCGAGACCCCAGGGTCCCCCACACAGCGGGGACAGGCACACGTTTTCTGCTGGGGCGTATCCGGAAGGGACAGTCTGTGTGCACCCACGTAGTTTGGCACCAGCTTCACCCGTCTAGACTCCTCCCACCCAGGGGGCTCCAGGTAGTTGAAGCCCACCCCCCCTCGCAAAGACATGGAGAAAAACAGTGAAGTGAGGAAGACCAGCACCAGCGTCCCCAGCAGCATCCACAGTCTCCGGGAGCACCTCATCCTGCCACCCTTATCCAGTTCACTGCTACCTGTGCCCCCTCCCGCAGCCAGCCAGGGCCTTAGCTCCGACAATCTGCCGGTGGGGGCCCCTCTGGACAGGCTGGCGCCCCAGGTCCCCCAGCCCCAGCGCCGTTCCCGATGCAGGGTGGAGGACAGGAAGCGCCCCCCCCACGGCCATGCCCCCACCCCTGAGCCTGCCACTGTCCCGAGCCCACGACCTCCGCTGAGCCGCCACCAAGGCCTGGACAGTGTGACTGGGACCACCCCCTGGCTCACACAGCGGACCACGGGATCCCCCACTCTGCCTGTCCCAACTCAAGATGTCCTGATAGACTTTCCCACAGAAGATTTCTTCAGTCTTAAAAACTCTTGCCTTTTATTCTTTTATCTCTCCAATGTCCCTTGTACTGGCCTCCTCTGTCCCCTCCCCTTTCTTTCCTCACTACTAGCTACAATGTCCATTCTTTGTCAAATCCAGCGCAGTGACTTGATGTATGCAGTAGGTCCGTCTATGTTTCGCGGCCATCTGTAGAGTCGCAAGTCCCGCTCGGTGGCTGTGTGGCGTTCGCTCTCTCCCGATGCTATGAAGCAGCTGTAGGAAAGCTGGCAGACTAGTTCAGAGCGGAGGAGGGAGGGAGGGAGGCTGAGGGGAGGGGGGAGGGGAGGAGACAGAAGCAGGACGTCTGGCTTGGAGGCTGTTCCATCACGTCTCGAAAAGGGGTTATAAGAAAAAAGTTTCTATAGCGGTGTATTTCTCCTTCATCTCTTGTTTTCTTTGATACCACTTCTTGCAGTTTTCACTCCACTGTTCCTCTACTAGCTCCTAATATCATTCACCCCGCCTTTCCCGTCTTAGTTTAGTTTCTCCAGTCCTTTTCAATCTATTGTCTGCGCTTCACTAAGGCTCCCGGTGAACATCGGTAAAGAACTCCTCTGTAGTTGTTTCTCTTAAAACTTAAGCCAGATGCCAACTCTCTGTGCATATGAAGTAAATCTTAATGACAGAAACAGTACATTTCAAATAGATCGAGATAGAAGCGGAAAATGTCACGGTGAGAGCTGTCTTACTCGCGCCCACAGAGGGATAGGTAAAAATTCAAAAAGTTTTCGGCTTTTGAAAAGTAATCAAAGCATCCCAAGTGAAGTCTGATTTTTTTTTTTATTTGAGTGAGAAATCCGTTTTAGGGGAAGGCGACATTAGTTCACAGAGGGCATGACGAAGAAAAAAAAGACAAAAACAATCAGCCCTAATCCCATCTTCTTTCCAGCTGGCTGTGGGACGACTAGAGGGAGTGGAGCCGGGGCAGCATCTGTCCCGTAGCCTTTGTCCCGCTCATTTAAACGTGTGTACGTGTTAAGCTGTGGTTGCACACCGTCTGCCAGTGCTACTAATTTAATTGTGTCCTACAGCTGTGGCCGATGTGTGTTCTTTTTCCAACAACTTTTACAGGGGCTTGGCGATGTGGAGATGATGTGCTGAATTTTGTAATCTGAGCTGTTCAGTTCATGCTCTAAAAACACACCTGAACAATGACAAACAGCATCCAAGTGATAAGACTGTGTAACAAAAAGGCACACTTCTGACTGCGGTGGTGTTATTATGGCACTTCACTGGTGTGTTTGTGTGGGCGCATGTGCAGCTGAGGGACCAGTCTCCTTCACGGCTGACCTGATGCCTGGTTTACTGCCCTGGACGCCTGTAGAGAGAGAGAAAAAAAGAAGGTAAGAAAGGATTATCGTGCTTGCAAGATGGATGGTAAATCAAATTCATTTCATCAAGTTCATTTTTTTGTAGGATTGTGACTGAAACAATACAATGAGTGCAACAAAGATTTATTTGGTAATTAGTAACTGGGACTAGTTGTTTTGAAAGGTTAGACATTGTATATGACATTTAAAAAAAGCTTTGTTTATATCTTTTTTAATATACGTACAGTATCTATTCTTACTTAGGGAAACATAAAACAAGGGTGAACTGAGACCTGAGACATTCATTTTTATTTCATTTCATTTCTAATAAATCTGTTTATATTCAGAGAATTTATTTCAAAATGTCATTCAGACGAACTTGATACACTGACTGGAGTGACAGGGTCAAGAGCAGAGGAGCGAATGCTAAGCAGAATTATGACTGACACAAGGGCTCTCACTGTCAATGTGAAGCTGCTGGATCTAACACAGAATGACTACACTCAGATGACAGGCTCATATCTAATGCAGACACTTTGCTTATGTCTCTCCACCAGCCCGCAATAGAGCGGTCTCAGAAAACCGCTCTATTTCTGAGACATTGCCATGGCAGCTGAAGAAGAATGATGAGCGGTTGTTACGGCAACACAAACCACAAAGCTACCAACCTTGACCCATCTAATCAGCGCTGGAAAAGTAGGACATGGCGGCTCCACTTTGCTACATACATCTTATATTTTACAAGCACAAATGAGAGAATGCAGTCATTTGTCAAAAGTGAATTGATCAATTTAGTTTTTTGCCAAAAACAAAAAACCTCATTTTTCATTTGACGGCAGGAACAAATAAAAAAAAGTTGGCACATGGTAAAAAAGGCTACATAAAAAGAGCATTTTGCAACTAATTAAATGAACAGGCACATTTAAAGGTAACTGGGTAAAAAATTACAATTACAATTGGATGTTTATTAATGAATTAAATCCCCCAAAAAAAGAACTTCCAAAAGTCTTTGACACTGCTATTTCTACATACTAGCCACATAAAGTTAGGGATATCTCATTTTTGGGTGAAATGTATGGAAAAAGAAAAATATATATGTCGCAGTGATATTACAGCATATCATGGAAGTATGGCATTTACTGAACCAGGAGATAATTGTGTATAGGTTATTGTGCATTTTAGGAACATTCTGTAATTTCACCTAAAAGTCAACTAAGTATTTTTGTGACTAGTACATTAAGAATATGAGCTGTGCAAACATATTTGATTGTACTATTGAGTCCTCACACCTTTCAGCTATCAAAAGTCATGTGGAGACAGCAGTGCCAGGACAAATGAGGACCTTGCCTCAAAGTGTACAGTGTGAACTTTACCTGGCTTATTTTCTCAGCCATTTACACTTGATAAAAACATTAATTTTCTCTGCATAATGACTGTGCGTCGCCATTCCATCCATTTGTCATAACAGTCGAGGGATGCAATTAGAGCTTGCCTCTGCCCCTCTGGTTTCCATAAGTGCAATAGACTGTGTCCTTTTTAGATTCTGAATTCATTTGGGGGGAAAAGCCAATGACTCATGTTAACAATTCTGCGTAGAGCTGTTCAATATATTGCAAATTTATCAATCGACAAATCAAAAAAGTCAAACAGACCCTTCCCATATTTGTCATGGTTTTGGGGAGCTCTTAATTGCTTGTTAACAATATAAAAACTCTTAAAAATCACACAAACAATGTCTGATTAAGGTGCCCGTTGGTGACATATCATTTGGGGCAGACGTATGGGGCCTTTTCGCTGATATAAACCTTGCTGTCGGGGACGACGGCGTGGGCCTGGTTGACATTGGTCAAACTCAAATCATGTTTTTTTTTCATTTTTTCATAGTTTACTCACAGCTGTTTTTTGTTAAACATTTCATTATGGTGTTTAGTTCCACCCACTAAACACTGCTTTGCACATCATCACTATGCATGAAAACACACTTTATCTATAATGCAAAGATACAAACAGCACAACAGGACGCTGGAATACTCAGCTCAAACCTAGCATGTGTTCAATCAGAGCAGAAACATCACTTCAAGGTGGAAATTCATCCACTTTTTTGTACATTCCGATCAAAAACACATTTCGTTCTCAGCACTTTAAACTGCCACTCACTACCCACACAGTCTCCACCTTCATCCATCTATTTTCTGCATTCTGCTTTTACCTATTGTCCTGTTCTTGTCACAGGAAGTTTGATGCCATCACATTTTCTCAGTTAGTAATTATCAACAAACTGCTCCTGACAGACATCTCTTTTTGTAACAATGGCTCTCCACAGGTGCCAGGAAATTTCAATCTTTTTCGCCCGCTCCGCCTCAGTATAAAGTGCTCTCATATAAGGGTGCACACTCGGCCTGCCGTCCATTTTACATTCTGGAGGTGACAGGGGCTAATGATTGACTCGGAGCTAATATATCCCTGTAGAAGCACTTTTCAGACATGACTGGTCTCTTGGCCAACAGTGTATGCGGCAAACGGTCCTGGCACTAACAGATGGGCGAATGGAAAGTTATATGAAATGAGGCAGAAGTGAGAGGAGAATTCTGTTTGGTAGAAATGCACATTACATTTTTGAAACATAAGTTTTAGGATTACATATAATTACATAATTATAAATGTTGCATCAAAAACTGCTGCCGTAACATTTTGGATGTAATCTTGTTGTCCAAAATGTACTTTTTGTTCCTCTGCCAAGAAGCTTAGTTTATTGGCAGCATTGGATGGTTGCTTGCTTTTCAGTGTAAATTTGGGTTTAGACTTTTCGTGTCTCTATGGAAAGAGCATTTATCTCTATACTAGAAAATCTGTAGATTGAGTGCACTATTATTTCTTTAACATTGACAGTGCATAGTCAAAGACATGTCCATACTTAATTCTCAATGACAATTCAACCAATGAAAGTGAACGTGTCTTTGCAAAGCCCATAGACAAGACAAACATTGTTGATCTATGTACACACAGCTCTGGCTGCCCTCCTGAAGTGCAATCAGACGTTTAATAATAATGACTTTAATAATTTTCCTTATCTGTTTGTGGATTGTGTTAAGGTGGTCCTGCTGTTAACTAGGCTGCACATTGCCAGTCCTCACACATTGTTCTTTTTTCAATTATTTCAGGTTCATTTACCGTGCCTTTATTCATCCCCATTTTCCCCTAATTATCGCCTGAGTCAAAATGTGTTTATGATGATGACGGAGAGGCACTGTTGCAGGTGTTGCCCATTCAGCACAACACACGCCACACACGCACACACCACCTCTGCTCAAGCTCTTGTTTTTCGACCATTTTCTTTTGATGCACTTTCATTTTTTTTATTAAACCACTGTGACAAAAAATGCAATTTCGGTCGCCAGATACCTTATCCAGCTTTGTCTCTCCTGCTCACATTGTTTTTTTTGTGTTTTCCTGTTCCCGTCTGGCGCCTGACAGCAGCAATACTTCAATTTCACACAACACACACCGCCACCTTCAACATCAACATAAATTACATATGCAGCCCGGGCCATCTATTTTGTCAAGTATTTTTGTTCTGTGCTTGATCTAATTCAAAAGGTCCATGTGTGTCCTCACCTTCCTTTTGTTTGCCTTTTAATTATATATATATATTTTTTGGTGCGGTTCAAAGCAGGTGCCTCCTTTCTTGTTTGCCATCATTACTGTAGCAAAACCTTGTCTGATCTTTCTCCAATTAGGTCTCGCTAACCATGGCTCGGTTAGAATGCACACAGAGAGAGATCTAACTCATGTGTGGCAAGATGCTAACTAAACTTTATTTAACGAATTGGAACTGTCAACAGAATTGTGGGTTAAACTGAAAACAAACACTTTATGTTAATTTTACTGGTATTTTAACTACATGTAATACTACCATCTATTTGAATAAGAAACTGTATCAAAACTGTAGATGCATCATATTTTTTATTCAGAATATTGTTTAAAGTATTTTTGTGTTTGTTTTATGTTAATTATGGCCAACATTTTAATTCAATAAATGAGTAAATAATATTTCAGTGCTAAAATTCGAAGAGCTTTCTATTATGCTCTGTTTTATATTCCTCTCTATATGTTTTCTTTGGATCTTTCTTTTTCAGTCTTTTAGGGCCTATAACAGCTAAATAGTGCTCAAAAGATACTGCGTGTGGGAGGACAGAAGCAGTTTGGGTGGAACTTGCTCAAAGGGGAGTGGTGTATAGAGGTTTTGTAAATGCTGGTTAAGACCACCAAGAATAAAAGTGACATTAAAGTCTGATTTCAAAATAGACTACATCTAAAAATCCTCTTGTTCCAATAATAATAACATTATCAGCTCACTTTTCCTGTGGTGAAGTCCAAGATTTATGTTCAAAACCAAATAGGGATTTACTATTTAGGTTTAAGCTTGTATCTTTTCTTTGTCTTCAAGCAAACGTTACTTAAGCTCCAGTCTCCAGAAAGTGACCCCACCTGACGCAGAACAGGAGCAAAAACAAAAACAGGAAATTAAACTGAGAGAGTGCTCCCAAACAGTGAGCAGTGGATTATGTGTAATTTATCTACAAATTTAAGTGTCTTCTTTTGTTCAAACTAAAAAAGCAGAAAACCTCGCTCTGCGACTGGGCTGTAGCCATGGAAACTCCTATCTGTCTCCTATGGAAAGTCTTTTCATCTCTGCCTCCATTTAATTGTGCCACACACAGCAACTCTGATTATACCAAATTACTGAAAAACATAGCCCTACACTTTTTTTTAATTGCGAGAAGAGCTTCATTAGACGTTTCCATAATTCATGTGTTTCTGCAAGTCTTTGCTGTCAACGTTTCCACTCAATCAGGATTATTTGTCTCAATTGGTTTAATGTTATGGGAGCTGTATAAATTAAACTTTGATCACATTCTCCATATGATGAAGAACCATTTTTATATCTTTAAACATAAGCACACTTCCTTGAAGGGTTTGATAACCAGATCCTGTCAACTACTAATAGCCCCTTTAACTTTTAAATGCACTTCTTCTTTTGATTATCAATGTAATTGACTGAAGCACTCAGAAAGTCTCCACCAAGGCCCTATCCTGTAATCACACAGATACCTTGCCCAGACCTGGACTTTTATAGTTCAGGATTAAATGCTGTGTTCATGAGCCACAAAGCTCTTCCATCTATATCACACAATGGTATCTACTAAAACAAATCACCCATTTGTTACTGACCCCCTGTGGAAGGGTTAGTAAGTACCTTTGTTTAAAAAGAGTTCCTGGGTCCAGGCATTCTTCTGGATCAATACACAACCTTTTTGGCACACTGGCATCAATTTTAGAAATATCCTGCTAACAGACAAATAAACCAACCAAACCGACCCCGGAAAAGCATAACCATTTTGGCAGAGGAATAATTTCATTTAGAATTCCAGTTAGAAACAGAATGAGGCAATCAAAAACTCTAATAGCCAAATTAAGTTCCAGCAGATAAGGCCCTGCATGTATTTTTAGCCAGTGTGGTGGCAGCAGCAGAGTACATAATCTCTGCAATTGCTAAATGCATTTCTCGAGTTTAGTGCAGTCAGCATGGCTATAATCAGACAAGCCAGGTCCTGAAGCAAAAGATCAGTATGGACAAAACCACCTCCTGTACCACTTTATATTCATTCAAGAGATTTGAATGTGCACCGTGCAATTATAGATTCCTATAAGAGTTACACTTATAAATTACCTTTATTGCTAACATTACAAAAACAACACCAGCTTTGTTCTGATTCATTTCATCTCTTGCGCACACAAAGAATAACCCGCTTAATAAAGGAGCAACTGGGTCGATCATTTTGAGTGGTGGTGGCGATTTTTCTCCCAGATTAGTCGATACGAATGATTTCCCCCTTCAGTGCTGAGTAGAACAAATTCCCAATTTTACCAGGGGAGACACTAGACAATGAATTCGACTGAACTGTTCTTTATACAATGGATTGACGCCAGGAGCACATCTGAATAAAAAAAAGATACAAAAAGCGGGCAACTAAATAGAGAATGCTTTCATTTTAGCTTCAGTGGTCTGCCGGGGGTAATAAAGAAGGCGGGTGCACTCTCTGTAACACTAAACACTGAATTTGTATCGGAAGATCCGCTCTGGGAAGTGTCCCGTCACAATAATGGTGGCAATTTAAATCTTTTAAAGAAAAAAAGGAAAACAGTTCTATTACAAAAACACACTTAGAGTCAAAAAGTCTGGCTCGTCCTTTTTCAAAATGTAATGGCAATACTCGCTCAGAAAAACGAAAGCCATTCAGACATTGTAGACGTTGTGCTTCATGACGCAAAATGATTATGAAAGGTACTGGCCACTTTATTAGGTACACCTTGTTCTTGCCTCCTCCTGCCTCATGTTTTGACATCTCGGGCATTTGAAGATGGTGCAGACCTTGATGTAACAAATAACTATCTGAGTATCCAGATGCTGCCAACCAGTTTTTAACCTCTGGAATGGACAAGACAATTTCACTTACCAAATTGCCACTCACTGGATATTGTATCTTTTTAAACCATTCCCTGTAAACACTATAGACATGGTGAAATGCAGAAGATTATTGACTCAACATCAAACATGTCTTTCCAAAGGTACTTAAAGTAAATCATAGCTGCTTCATACTAAAGCTTGGTTTTATTTGAGCTCACATCCAGGTCCACGCCTAATAAAGTGGCCAGTGAGTGTATGCTAAAATGGCTACACACACTCCAATAAATACTATAAAATTCCACTGGATGATGGTCCTTTAGTTGCATATTATTATTTTGAACATATTTAGATTTGAATAGAGAATGTAAGAATGCATGCACTCACTGGGGATATGACGACAACCTGACTCTTGTCCCAGCAATCTGTGAGTTAATCAAAGCAGATGGAGATTTGCATTTTCAGGGACAAACAGAAGATTCAAGGAGCAGCTTAAACACTAAAATATGGACAGTTACTTTCAAACAAAGTTCAAGGAGACATATGGGATTTACATTTTTATGCACTGGCCACACAGATATGATATATAAGATGACAAAATCCAACTTGATTATAGACCCTTTAGAATGTTAAAATGCGACTGGAGACAAAGTGAGAAAAAAGTAGGGTTTCTGGTGAGGGATAGAATAAGTCTGAGCATACAATAAAAACAAATATAGTGGTCGTCAACATTTCTGTAAGGACTTGTCCAGTAAAACCTAAAAATCATTAATTTTGCCACCAGCCAAAAGTCTAACTGTTACTAATTGTACATTAAATAAACATACAATGTGAGGCACATTCACTAATGTTTCCTAACCAGGCTCTGACATCACCTACATGTAGAGTGATTGTCTTTTGTCAGAACCATCTTAATTTGCAATATTTTGTGGCTAGTGCTAATTTCTCCATTGAAAATATATTATGGTTTTGCCTCCAGTTGCTTCCATTACGGAATTTAGAACTTTCTGTTTACAAACTCTGAAGGGTCCATAATAAGAACTTTTATAAACATTCATTGTGTTATCAGAATAATATGATAATGCACTGTATATTGACAATAAATGCATTAATGGTCACCTATATGTCCAGTCAACAGCTTTGAACAACACATTATTCCTAGCAATCATCAGAGTCCTCTAAAAATAATTGCATTTCTTGGCCAAATACAAAACCTTTTCAAAATCTGACCACACAGTTATCTGGCTGACTGTTTGAGTTCTACGCATATTTTTAAGTAAAAGGCATTCTTAGAATCTCCTTGACCCTCTGCTCACAGAAATCATTATAAATCTCATACCAAACCAGTGGAAGTGTCAGAGAATACAGAACACAGCTGCGACTGTGCAGTTCATTTCATAAAACACCCCAATAGCCACTTTAGCAGCCAATGTAGTATTTCAATAGAAAGGACTATAACTCTCAAAGGAAATTAATTTCGATGTCAACTACTTTAATGCTGTCATTGAAATTCTATTTTGCAAAGGGAATAATGTCCGTGCTAAGGCTGATTTAGGTTTGTTTTGTGTGATTCAGGCCTTTAATCAGTATTGGGCTGTGCAATAGGGAAATAGTGCTACATGTGAGGCAGTGGATAGAGGCTTGGATGGACTCAGCGATTGATGAATAGAACAAAAAACAAGAGAAAATGCCCCTCCAACAGCTCCTGAGTGGCCAATTAACAGACTATTTTTCTCTTAGAATTCAAATCACTGTGTTTATGTGTGCATTTGTGTGACGCTAATACAGTGTGAGTTGGGTAAGCTGGCTAAATGTGCAGCTGGAGTGGACCAAATTGGAAAAAGAGAGTTGTTTGAGTGAGATCGTACTGTTAAAATAGTGAATTCTACACTGTGGTGAGATGTGTGGGTAATTACCTTTGATTACAGTCAACTGTTTTGTACATTATGTAGCCTGTATGTAACATGCATGTTGAAAATTCATGTGAATACAGAAGAAAGCATCAGATAGCCATTTTACACACGCACCATTTTTAGATGCACAGTAGATAGTTGGTTTAGTAGTAATCACAGACTAAGCACAGAACACTGCGTAAAATCAGATAATCATTTAGAGCAAGAAACTGCATTTTTAATGAGGTTACCTTGGTTGTGCTTGGTTGTTTATCAGTGTAACATGTAAGAGCATTTACCCTTGAACCAGAGGACAGCTTTGTGCAATTGTATGTCTGGGCTATTTTTTATCACTATTCCAGAGAAGAACCAATGCCTTTGCAGAGGTTGTGATTTCTGAATGTCATTTACGGGTAAAGTCAGCTTTTGATTTGCAGTTTCCCCTTAGGATTATTCATGTATTCCTCTTTTGTGCATAGGCACTGCAGAGGAAAACAACATGTGCCTTGAGATACACAGTTCTTAGAATACTGCAGCCTAAAACCTACAATTACTGATTGTGACATTAAAACAGCAATAGATCTGACACAATTAACTCAAAGCTACATAACATATGGTCAATGTTATTTTCTTCCCACTAACTACAGAAGATGTCTTCCGTCGGCCCTGAACTTTTGGCGGACATAATTTAATCCTTGATATAGCAGAACAGCAGGCAAACGCTGTATGGTGCAGTCCTCATCACTGGGAGAGAATTAAAGTCACCCAACTAGCACTAACTGTGAAGCGACCTGTATGGCGCTTGAAAAACCACTGAACTTCTGACTAAGACCAAAAACATGACCTTTTAATTGTAGCTCATCCACTTACATATCATATAGAGATTAACACAGATCTGAAAATACAAAGGCTCCAATTGAAATGTCTGTCATGTGCAGTTAGATGCAGACTGTGAGAGCATGCAACTACATTTTTCCATCCAAGCAATCTTCTTTCTGTCTTGGCTGGTATAAGCTTGCCTCACTTTTCATTGCTTCTGCGTGTCCATCTGTCTGTAAAACTCGACCACAACTCCTACAATAAAAGTGGGACCTAAAGAATTAGCCAACATACAGTAAACAAACTTTTCCTCTATCTCAGAATGGTCCATCCATTGGGCAGAGACAGAGAGTAGTTTCCATAGTGATTACAGTACCTTGAGCATAAACCTATTAGAATAATGATATGCCAGACAATATATGCGTCTGGCCTGACCAACCATACCATTCACTTAGCACACAGAACGGGGACTTTTCAGCCAATAGTAAACAAACTCAAAAGTGTATTAAATCAACCAAAGAATTTGTTTTAGGGAAAACTAACTGAGATATATGCACGATATTGCATTGACAGAGGTGTGTATGCAAAAGGAACTAACAACCATGTCATACTGGGCCAATTGGACCACTTCAACGGCTCATTAGCAAATTAATGATGGCTGATGGAGTTATAGCCTATTAGATATATTGTTTAGGATAAACTAGAAAGAAACATCTATCTCTAAAAGAAACTACACAACTGGTCTCCACACAGACACACACAGAGCAATCTACCATCCCTTGCTCCTGAACATTGTGCCCTCTCCCTGATATCAAGGATGCACACTTGACCAGAGAGCTGCAACTCTGACGTAAAAGGACGCTGCTTTCCCCGTCTGCCTGTTCACTTACCTTATCTCACTAGATTTATGGGTCGTTATGGGTTGTATCTGAATTGAATAGTGTCGCGTATGTCCCATCAGCGGGGAGAAATGGCTGCACTTTAAGAGCACTTTCAATATTTTCTCTGGTGACGGCTCGGTGGAGGACAGTAAAGAAGTGGCCTATACCAAGAAAAACAATCAGCGTCTTTTTCCCAGTGTTCATTTTGTTCTCGCTTGTTCCTCACTCCACTGTTGAGTATTCATTCATCGTCATCCTCACCTATTTTGACCTCTTTCAATCTAGGGTGTCACTCAAGTCACTCTAAACTAGGGGTGGGCAATACAGTCCAATCACCATTGCAAAGCCGGATCGGTGCGTCTTTATTACATTATACAGAGGACATGTTTAATTGCATTCACTGATTTAATGACTGGTAATGACAAGATCAACCCTATAATAATGTAATTTTAAGAAAATTAGCCTAATCAATGTCAGTATGCATCAAATAACATGATTATTCTTCATGGCAAAAGAAAAAAAGACAGTACTGTGCATAGCAATAAATCAAACAGCAATAGATAGTATTGGCGTTAAAACATTATTCCCAGATATTATGACATATACCATACCTTCTAACACTTTAAATTGACTTAAAAACTCAATTTCTTAAGCAAACGTCCATTTACCAACTTTCCTCTTTCATTATCTCGACTTCCACTCTCGAATCTCATCACTCACTTCCTTCACTCCACACCTGTTAATCTTTACACTGAGCGGTAATTCTTTCTGAAATTTGCATTTAGGTGTGTGCTGTTTTGTGACCTATATGCACTTTTTTCACAACCCTGCACACTTCTTTTCCTTTAAAAGAGTCTTCTTCACAGCTACTTATCGTCAAGGACTAGTTTTGCTGCACTTGCACAAACCTGTTTTCACTCCGACTGTGAAATGCTACTGGGTGATATAATGTGACTGTTAAGTGCTACATTTTGGGCTTAAAATTCGTGACTACTGCTGTGAAACGCAACACATGGCCACTTTTTACAATGAGCCGTGCACAATAAAAATATATACAAATGCTATCATGTGTAGCATAAGTTGCATAATTATAGAGACCAAATACACTGGCTTGATATTCACAGAGTTTACCTAAGCAGTATAGCACTGTACTACTCCCAAACTGATTTAAGACTATGTATGTATGTATGTATGTATGTATGTATGTATGTAGCAAAGCAAAAACTACATTTTTGTATTTTTTAGCAACAGACTGTTTTACTTTTACCTTAAAATGGTATAAATTTGGGTATGTATTGTGGCTGTTTAATAGTTTAAAATGCTCTTTATGAGGTCTATTACCAGAGAGATCAATTTCCAAAATAGAAAGCCTATTCTAAACTATAAAGGAATTTGAATTGTATTTTTTTATTTATGGGTCTGGCAGGTCACGCTAGGGTCAAATATTATTATTGTAAAATATTAATAAAAAACAGCACATTAATGAGATACCAGGTATGTGTTAGAAGGTAGGATATGAAGAGAGAGTCCATTTTGTCTGTTTTCTGAGGTTGCCAATGTGATACTTACTTTGACAGGCTTTTATGCTGGAAGCCCTTCCTGGTGCACCAACGGCACCATTACTAAAACAACCAAATTATTATTATTATTCCTAATATAAAAATATACTGTGGACTATGAGACCTACAGTAATTGTAATCATAACATACAATGCATACCAACCTAAAAAGCATGTACAATATGCTAAATCTTTCTTGGTAGAGCCTGACCAAGATCCTAGCTCAAGACCTGGAGATGGGTGCCCGGGCCCTGCACTGCAGTCATCCACTGCTCCTGACAGGTTGCCCCAGTGGCATTGAGGAATGGGTCAAATGCAGAGACAAATTTCTCTATTGGGACAATAAAGTTTACCTGAACCCTACATACCACTACTAAAATGAAAGCTCATAACTCATAACCTGTGTCCTTTGAAGAAATGAGTGGAATACAAAAGGTACAGAAGTGTTTGGTGTTGAGGCCCAGTGCCAGACGCTGCTGCAGAGACCATCCATCCAATCACAGACAAACAGCATTGGTTTGGACTTCAGCCACAGTGTCTGCATAAACTAAAGAGCGAGCCGTCAGTAGTGATAGAGACAACATGAGTCAACTATGTCCAGCAGTGAGCTCGGAGTCGAGAGACACTTAACAGAGCCGCGACTAGGCCCAATGTTTGACTCAATCAGATGGTGATACTAAAGTAGTGTTTATGCTGAGGGCTATAGCACTGACTAAGCCTGTACCAAACCGGTTTTGCTTTAGTTTAGAGAACAGGTACAATCAGTTTAATAGGCAATATTAGCACAAACAGTTCTTTGGCACCAGCTGTGCTTTTATAGATTCAAACAATTTTACTTCTGAACTGTTTTATTTTTGCATTATTAAAACTAGAAGTACTCTGAGAGCAAGGTCTCCGCCACTGAACAACAAAGATATAGCTCCCAGACTTAAATCTGAAACAAGGATCTTAAAGTTCAGAGATAAATGCTATATACAGTATATATATCTATAACAATAATACACAACAAATGACTGTAAGAGGTAACTAATTTACCTGGTGGAGTGTATGGATGCTTCATTCCACTTTCCTTACTTTAAAGGAGGTTAAATAACTAAATACAAAACAGCAATGTGGCCTTTTTAGGCAATAAAGATTTTTATGGGCCTTCAAGCAGGAGGTGCACAATGGACCACACACAAGTCTCTGTATATCTAGGTGCACCATAATGTTGAGATCCTGGAGCTGGCTTGTCATGTAAGCTCACTCTTTCATAGTAAGCCAATGAGTTAATCCTGAATTCAAGCCGAGTCTCGCTGGTTCTGAGGGAAGTTGATAGAGTAGAAAGCGCTGGTGCAGGAGGGCTCCCTGTGCTCTGCCCCGGTCCCTTGGGTGCTCTTTCACGCTCCACAGACAAAGATGGTAAAGCGATGAGAAGCTTTCTAAGAATTGAATGAAGTGAATACTTGACAGACAGCTGCCCTGGGAACTGCTCCTGTATATGTCGCCACAAAACAAAGAAGACAAGAGCGCTTATCTGAACTCATGAAAAAAGAGCCAGTAGCTACAGCTTTAGAGGTCCAACTACCAGGAAATGTTATCAGAATCATGCTTTAGTAGGAGAGAGTATGAACCACACTTGCAGGTACATATGAGGTGCCGGTAACATTTCAAGTCCAAAACTCTAAGTGGCAGAATGGCGTCATAAAGTGCCAAAATCCTCTCCAAACACTAGCCTGACCAGCCAAAACCAAATCATTTCTATTCTTTACAAAGATGTCATCATGTAGCCTGATGTCAACAAGGAAGTCACGCTTGCAAAGTTTGTACCAGGCTATCTAAACACACCTCCACAACCACACAAATACACTGACATAGGAATTATCTTGCTCAATGACCAAATGGCAGTATGAACCCCAGTGCAAGACATGTCCCTTTTGTCTATGTAAATGTATTTTCTTTAAAAGCCCCCTAAACACCCGCTAACACAGACTTTTTTGAGTACTTCTTCCACCTCTGATTGCAGGTGAGACCCAAGTTTAAACCTCCCCCATAATTCTGAAAGCTTTATGCTCCCAGCTGAGCAGTGCACTGATGTGATGGATGGATGTGCCTGTCTAGTGTCCCACCTGTCAGCTCAAACACAGGCAGTAATGATGGGGTCAAGACACACAAGCTGCCAGACTCACCTGAAGCAAAAAGATGATGAAATCAAAGCTAGCACACCCATATATAAATTTGCTCTTTAGTTATGTCCTTTGCTATATTGAAAAATATCAGCATCTTTTACTGTGTTACTCTTGACATTAAAATCTTCTGTTAAGTTTTGGTTTTCCACACAACCTTGGTGGCTTCAAGTACCTGCCTCATATTGCACTGTATTACATACAATAGTTGAAACTGTTGCATCAGATGAGAATCAAACCTTAGTATTTCTAGCTCAGAGGCTACTCCCGGTGCAAACGCAGACTTTTCTGAGCCAGCGACTCTCAGGCACATTGCACATGCTGACATTTATAATCACAATGACAAGTGGCCTTTTCCTCACTGTAGGACGCCATGCCAGTAACTCTAACTGTAGCATAAGATCTGATCAGAAAGAGGGGGAAAACAGACACATCAGTGAATAAATGTCATTACAGATTTGTAGCAGGGAGAAAAGCCAAATGATGAAACAGTAAATTCAGCCATGGAATTTAAATTGAGAAAAATACTGGGACCATGCAACTGTGTATTATTAATATGCATGGTCAAAATGATTTTGTGTATTTTTTTTTTAATAAATAGGTCTAGATGTAGTTGTAAAAAAAATACAAATAAAAAATACAAATCTCTAAAAATAAAACTTAACTAAATAAATAAATAAAAAAATAAAAAAAACTCATAACCCATAATAAGATAATAAAAATGCCAAAATAATAATCAATGTATTATTTATTGTAGGACATAAGTTTAATGAGACTGTACAGTATATAAGGCTAGACCTAAAATGGAATTAGCTGTATTCAGAATGAGAGGAGGTGGGCGCTAGATGTTAACATGGTTGGGCTTGTGCTGCTGCTCCCCAGGTATCAGATTAACCTAGTTAGGACTGCTCCTGACGAGTTAATGAGACAAGGTTGGTGCAGAGTCTGAGAGCACTACAGCAGATTGTGAATGATATGAAGAACATCAGCAGCATCCGCCCCTCAACTACTGGGGTAAATTCCCTTAGCCATGCAAATCAGTTGACCGGCCAAAATCTAATCTGGTATTTGGGCTTTGATTTAGTCGTGAGCAGCATTCAGTGCTTTAAGTCTAAGACTTAGAGAACAGATGTAGACGTAGTGAATAAATGTATTTCTTCACTGTACTGTAAGTGTTCCAGAGGAGTGTGTAGGCACACACGTCTCTGAATGTGCTTCATTTTGCGCTAATCTGCTCGCCTTCATTATATTTAGCTGAAAATATAAATCCTCATGCGTTTCACTGGTAATTTTCACTTACCAATTTTACTTCAAATACATTATTTACACTGGGAAAGTCAGCTCTTACACCAAACAGTGATTGCTTTGAGCTGCTAAAGAACTATTCTTGAGAGGTGCTTATTAAAAGAGCACAAAATGTTCTGCTACCTAGCCATTAAATCATAGGCAGTGCTCTATAATAGGCACCCACTGTATGTAACCATAATTCCAATCTATGGTAATGCTTTTGCACAACCATGCATTATGGCCTGGGCAACAAGCTTGGATATAGGGAAGACACCCAAGAAGTAACAAAATCTTAATATTGCTTAATTTTTATCATCAAATGTAATGGTTCATGTAGCTATGCAAATTCAGTTGAAGAAATAACTAGGCCTGTGCTGTCGTCCCCGACAGCAAGGTGTATATCGGAAAACAGCCCCATACGTCATGATTTCTAAGGGTTTTTATATTGTTTATAAGCAATTAAGAGGCCCCGTCAAATAGAGGCTGTCAAGTATACCTGACCTCCCAATTTCAATCCAAAATGGCCGACTGGCCGAATTTTTGTAGGGTGGGGTCATAATGATATTTTATGTTGGGTACACTGTGGAGAACTAGGCCTGTGCTGTCGTCCCCGACAGCAAGGTGTATATCGGCGAAAACGGTCCCGTACGTCTGCCCTGTACGTCTGCCCCGTATGTCTGCCCCGTACGTCTGCTACAACTGTTA
>JAVQKC010155123.1:0-36332 GCA_036025475.1 Philypnodon macrostomus
ACGTATGGGGCAGACGTACGGGGCAGACGTACGGGGCAGACGTACGGGGCAGACGTATGGGGCCGTTTTCGCCGATATACACCTTGCTGTCGGGGACGACAGCACAGGCCTAGTTTATAATTGTCATCGGGGCATAGTTAATCTTAGTTGTTTTATCAGTTCTAATTTCTCTGTATTTTGTTTTCCTGTTGAAGGAGATGAAGTTGTTGGATAAGGAGGGACGAGTGTGGGACGTGTACATGGGACTAGAGTCCACAGTAAAAAACATGCTCACGTCTTTAAGAGCCGTAAATGAACTACAGAACTCAGCCGTTAGAGAGAGGCACTGGCAGCAGCTTATGAACACCACTGGGGTATGACTGTTAAAAATTTTCTGTTGAGTTTAGACTTTAACATTCAATCTTAATTCATACTAGCATGACCAGGCTATCAAATGATGTACAGGTAACTTTTGAGATGGGGAAAGGCACCACCCTTGGAGACCTGTTAGAGTTGCAGCTTCATCGTGTGGAAGAAGAGGTCAAAAATATAGTGGACAAGGCAGTAAAGGAAATGGCTATAGAAAAAGTCTGTGTTTCTCAGTTTGTCAACATTCTTATATAATATAAGTATTAATGTGAATTTAATGTAAAAAACCAACCTTTTACTAGGTTTTGGCAGAGATAACCCAAACCTGGAGCATCATGTCTTTGTCCTATGAGACTCACACCAGCACAGGGATGCCTCTGCTCAAAGCAGATGAGAACCTTATAGAAACTCTTGAGGACAATCAGGTGAGTGTGTTACTGTTCAGATGGTTGCAATCATGAAAATGAGAACATATCAGTTTGTATAAATGTATCTGTTAATGTAGGTACAACTGCAGAACATCCTGATGAGTAAGTATGTGGAGTATTTCCAAGCTGAAGTGAGTGGCTGGCAGAGAAAGCTCATGGTGGCTGACCTGGTCATCTCCTCCTGGATGTCTGTCCAAAGGACTTGGGCTCATCTCAACAGCATCTTCACAAACAGTGATGACATCCGCTGCCAGCTGGCTAGTGATGCAGAGCGATTCCAGGGAATACACAATGATTTGCATGTATGAGGAATATTATCACATGTATTAATCAATTTAACACACAATCAGGCATGTAATTCTTTCCCCCTCTCTCACAGTCTTTGATGACTAAGATGATAGAGGACAGCAATGTAGTAGAAGTCACCAACCACCCTGGCTTTCTGGAGAACCTTGAGGCCCTGCAGCAGAGACTGTCTGTGTGTGAGAAGGCTCTAGCTGAGTATCTAGAGACCAAAAGACTCACATTCCCCAGATTCTACTTTGTGTCGGCTTCAGATCTGCTGGAAATTGTCTCCAAGGGAACACAACCCAAACAGGTGACTTATCCAAGCTAACTACACAGACTTGTGAGTTTAGTTTTTTTATGTAAAGTATATATTATTTGTTTACCTGTTTATTTTGCTATGTACAGGTGACGAGACACTTGCTGAAGTTATTTGACAACATTGCAGACCTTCGCTTTACAGACTCAGAAAGAGGTGGAGGCCGAGGGGAGGAAGGACTGGCAGTGGCTGTTGGGATGTACAGCCGTGAGGGAGAGTACGTTCCCTTTTCTGAGGCCTGTGTCTGTGAGGGGCAGGTACCACAAAGCTTTACCTAAGATGTGATGTTATTTTGTATTTTCTGTTCTGATCTTTGACAGTGACTGTATTTTCTGTTCTGATCTTTGAGAGTGACTGTATTTTCTGTTCTGATCTTTGACAGTGACTGTATTTTCTGTTCTGATCTTTGACAGTGACTGTATTTTCTGTTCTGATCTTTGACAGTGACTGTATTTTTTCTCCAGGCAGAGTCTTGGCTGGGTGCATTAGAGAACTCCATGCGTAGTACAGTTCGGAAGGAGATCCAGGAGGCAGTGGCCGCCTATGAAGACAAACCCCGAGACCAGTGGCTCTTTGACTACCCTGCACAGGTAAAACTATATTATTTTAGTATTGTTTTAATTATTTTACACAGTGCATGTTCAAATCAGTCTACTTCTCCCACCTCTAGGTGGGCTTGGCCGGCAGTCAAGTGTGGTGGGCCACAGATGTAGAAATTGCCTTTGAAAGAGTAGAGGAAGGTTTTGAAACTGCCCTCAAAGACTACAACAAAAAACAAGTAATATCCTAAAATGAATAACTATATAGTGTATACTCTTGGGATAAATAGCATTGTATTGCGTTTGTCCAGATCACACAGCTGAACTCACTGATCCACATGCTTCTTGGTGAATTAACACCTGGAGACAGACAGAAAATAATGACCATCTGCACAATTGATGTTCACGCTCGGGACGTAGTCGCTAGTCTCATAAGTCAAAAAGTAAGACAAAAAGAGCATTCCTGTATACCTTATATATGTTCAGAGAATATTGGATGTTTTTATGTTTTTCAGGTAACAACAGCTCAGGCATTTTCATGGCTGTCTCAACTGCGCCATCGCTGGGATGATGAAACCAGGCATTGTTATGTTAACATCTGTGATGCTCAGTTCCAGTTCAGCTATGAATATCTGGGAAACACTAACAGACTGGTCATTACTCCACTCACTGACAGGTGCACGGTTCAAATATAAAACAAGCATAAAAAGTGTTTTGTGGATTACGGCAGAATTTTCAGTCCACAGTGCAAATAAAGGTCTGATGTGTATCATGTCTTATTTAGGTGTTATATAACCCTTACTCAGTCTCTTCATCTGACCATGAGTGGCGCCCCCTCTGGCCCTGCTGGGACTGGTAAAACTGAGACTACTAAAGATTTGGGGCGCTCCCTGGGCATCATGGTTTATGTGTTCAATTGCTCTGAACAGATGGATTACAAGGCACATAACACACCTTACATTTAGTTTCTGTTTTGTTTTTATCAGTATTTTATCTTGAATCTGTTTTTCACAGTCCATAGGCAACATTTACAAAGGGTTGGCTCAAACAGGAGTGTGGGGATGCTTTGATGAATTCAACAGAATCTCAGTCGAGGTACTGTCTGTCGTGGCAGTACAGGTCAAAACTATCCAGGATGCTGTACGCAACAAAAAACACAGGTAAATACATATTGTGATTTTGTACAGTATCCAGTTTCCAATCTTTTGCTGCTTTTTGTCCCAGATTTTATTTCTTGGGAGAGGAAATAGAGCTGAAGTCAACAGTGGGGATCTTCATCACACTGAACCCAGGTTATGCTGGTCGAGCTGAGCTGCCAGAAAACCTAAAAGCTCTGTTCAGGTTTAGTTTTTGAAAAAATCTTCTCAGTAGTAATTTGAATATACAGTAGTTCAATCTCTTTGTTGTTTGCTTTTAAGGCCATGTGCTATGGTCATCCCAGACTTTGAGTTGATCTGTGAAATCATGTTGGTGGCAGAAGGGTTCATCGATGCTCGTCTGTTAGCACGTAAATTTATTAGCCTCTACACCCTCTGTAAGGAGTTGCTGTCCAAACAGGTACAGCTACAGTACATAAAATAAAATCATCAATGTCAGTTTTTACACTGCCTTAGAGTTAGACTACTTGTTGTTAACTGTTCTGTGTATAATTGTATCTCTCAGGATCATTATGACTGGGGTTTGAGAGCCATTAAATCTGTCCTAGTCGTAGCTGGGTCTTTGAAAAGAGAAGAAAGAAGTAGACCCGAAGAACAAGTATGGTGTCAATGCAAATCTGCAAATATATTTTGCCCTTATCTCTTTTGTATAGTTATAATATAATGTTTGCTACTTGCTAATTCTTGGTTTGGCCCTTTTTCAGGTGCTGATGCGTGCCTTGAGAGACTTTAATCTGCCAAAGATTGTGACAAATGATGTCCCAATATTCCTGGGGCTCATCAGTGATTTGTTTCCTCAGTTAGATGTACCAAGAAAGAAGGATCCTGAGCTTGAAAAAGCAGTCCGCCAGTCTGTTGGTGAGATGCGTCTGCAGCCAGAGGAGAACTTCATACTTAAGGTTGAGTATTATATAATTCTTATTGTGAGGGAACACTGTGTAACTGTATGTTAAGAATAAATATGTCTGTTTGTCTGCAGGTGACTCAGCTGGAAGAGCTGCTGGCTGTCAGACATTCTGTATTTGTTGTGGGAGGGCCAGGCACTGGAAAGAGTCAGGTAGTCAGTTATTCACAAGGTTTAAAGGTGTAGTAAATGTGACTATTTGACCCCGTTCTATATTGTGTGAAGTTGGTTGTCTCTAGTCTGTAGAGGCCAGGGGAGGGACTAGCCTGGCCAGCCACGTCAAAGATGTTAGTTGATTGCATTCAGTTTCAAGGATAAGACCCCCAAAAACCTGTCCGGATACCTCTCCGGATACCACACCTGATACCTCTCCTGATACCTCTCCTGATATCTCTCCTTATACCTCTCCTGATATCTCTCCTTATACCTCTCCTGATACCTCTCCTGATACCTCTCCTGATACCTCTCCTGACTTTGCTTTACCAGCTGTCTGGTACATGGTGTGTTCAGCCGTTTGTGACAGCAGGGCTAAAAAGATTTCAGGCAGTTTTATTTATTTATTTATTTGTCGTGTCAATGATTGCTACAATACAATGGCAATGTGTCTGACTAATATAAGACTACATGTTACCAGTCTCAGTTCTGGAGGCTTTGTAGGGTGTGCTGCTTATTACCGTACTGTATGTACCCTATGCCATTTTTCATCTTTTTGTGTGTGTGTGTTTTACATCATAGAACTGGGTCCTATAATGCATTTTACTATTTTCCCCCAAAAAACACACCTTTAATAGTACAGCGTGTTTGATCACTAATTGACTTATATACCGATATTGTGCCTTTTCATCAGATATTAAAGACTCTTCACAGAACACACACAAACATGAAGAAGAAACCAATTTGGACTGATATTAATCCTAAAGCTGTGACCACAGACGAGCTTTTTGGATACCTGCATCCTGCCACAAGAGAGTGGAAAGATGGTAAAAATGTGTGTTTATGACATATAGTATAGTATACTAAATGTGTTTTATTGTAGTGTGTGGTTTGACTTTGTGAGGGTTTTTCATAATGGTATAATTTGTTATAACAACTGATATGATATTCATATTTATAGGTTTATTCTCATCTACAATGAGAGAACTGGCCTCGGTGGGACATGATGGCCCAAAATGGATTGTTCTAGATGGAGATATTGACCCAATGTGGATTGAGTCACTTAACACGGTCATGGATGACAATAAGGTGCTTTTTCTATTGAAAATATGACTGTAATTGTCTAGTATTTTTTACATATTAACTAGTAGCTGAACTATCTTATAAATTATATCAACGTCTTATACTATAGGTACTGACTCTGGCCAGTAATGAGAGAATCAGCCTGTCCTCCTCTATGCGTCTCCTTTTTGAGATCTCTCATTTAAAAGCTGCTACACCTGCAACAGTGTCCAGAGCAGGGATTCTCTATGTCAACCCACAGGACATCGGCTGGAGCAGGTAAGGCAAAGAAACACCTACACACATTGACATAATATGTAATTACTACATATAGTATAATTTGTGTTTGTGTAGTTATGTTGCCAGCTGGATAGACACGAGACAGGCCCAGTCAGAGCGAGCCAACCTCACCATTCTCTTTGACAAGTATGTTCCTTATTGTCTGGAGCAAGTCCGCTGCAATCTAAAAACCATCACACCAATGCCAGAAAATAGCATGGTTCAGGTAAGCACAAATACATGGCATGAAAGTAGGTCTTTTGTTACAGTAAATATAGGTTTCCCTGACTCAGTGTTATTAGATTTATAACATACATTTGTCTCAAACAGACTCTGTGTTCCTTATTGGACAGCCTGCTAACAACTGAAAACACTCCTCCTGACTCCCCCAGAGAACTATATGAACTTTACTTTGTCTTTGCTTGTGTCTGGGCCTTTGGAGGGGCTCTCTTCCAGGATCATGTAAATATATCAATTAAATTGACTTGTTACACTATTCATTGGGCAAAAGTTATATTATATTTTTTTGTGCTTCTCTAACTCTCCCTCCAGCTGAATGACTACCGTGCTGAATTCAGTCGCTGGTGGTGCAAGGAAATGCGAGCAGTCAAGTTTCCTTCACAGGGCACTGTCTTTGATTATTACATTGACTCAGAGACAAAAAAGTTCACTCCCTGGAGTGAAAGGATGGTGCCCTTTGAAATTGAGCCTGAGGTCCCATTGCAGGTCTGTTTTGAAGATAATAAGGCATTATTAAAACATTGTATTTATCACATTTATTGGTCCTGATTTGTCATTTGATGTTTTTTAGACGGTGCTGGTCCACACTCCAGAAACCATTTGTCTGACCTACTTCATGGACCTGCTTCTTCAGAGAGGCAAACCCATAATGTTAGTGGGCAATGCAGGCGTGGGTAAAACCATACTCGTGTGTGATAAGGTTACTAAACTAAAAGAAAACTTCATGGTGGCTAAAGTGCCCTTTAACTACTACACCACATCTGCCATGCTGCAACGTAAGCAACATGATAGTGACAGTAGTGTGCTTACAAATAAGTAGAGTATTGGCTTATGCAATATCTACAATGCAGGAATCTTGGAGAAACCACTTGAGAAAAAAGCGGGTCGTAAATTTGCTCCTCCAACTCCCAAGAGACTCATCTATTTCATAGATGATCTCAACATGCCTGAGGTGGATGTTTATGGGACTGTCCAGCCACACACACTGATTCGGCAGCATCTCGACTACAACCACTGGTGAGAGGCAACATGAACCCTCTGACACATTTATGCATGGATTTAGACCAAATAGACTCAAAATAATCTAAAATACTTTTTGTAGGTATGACAGGCAGCGACTGGTACTGAAGGAAATACATAACTGCCAATATATTACATGTATGAATCCAACAGCAGGAAGCTTCTCTATCAACCCCAGGCTACAGGTCAAATGAATTAGATTTGGCAGCCCATTGTGTATTGTGAAAAACCTAAACATATGTTAATGCTCACATTGCTTTCTTTCATTTCCAGAGACACTTTGCTGTTTTTGCAGTGCATTTCCCTGGTTCTGATGCATTAGCCACCATCTTCTCCAGCATATTGTCAGCTCATTTTCTCCAGGGAGGGTTCAGCTATGGAGTTTCAAGATCTGTTGGAACTCTGATACAGGTGAAGTACATTTTAAACTAACACTTGTGGAAATAGACTTTTCAGTCTACAGTTGTGGATCTAATTGTCCTTGTTTATCTAGGCAGCTATTTGTCTACACCAGAAAATTAGCCAGAACTTTCTCCCCACCGCCATACGTTTCCATTACATTTTCAACTTGAGAGACCTTTCAAATATTTTTCAGGTAACAAGTAAAAATGTATAATTATTTGATACTTTACTTTTCACATAACTGACATTTTTACAGTTGTCATGTACTGTGACAATTGGTGTGTGAATACCAAATAAATCTCATTTTCTAAAATGAATAAATAAAACCTGTATCTTGGCTTGTGCAGGGCATCCTGTTTGCCCTGCCCGAGTGTATCCGTTACCCAATGGAGCTGGTTTATCTGTGGCTCCATGAGAGCTCCAGGGTCTACTCCGACAAACTGATGGAAGAAAAAGATGTCGAACTTTTCCACAAAATCCTTCTAGACACTGGCAAGAGGTATTTTGAGGTATGTGTCTTTTGCAATTGTATGATTCAAATTAAAATACAGCACATTCAGTTTCTTCCTGTCATTGGTGTTTTTTATCTACAGGGAATAGATGAGTCCCTTTTCATCCACCAGCCGCTGGTGTACTGTCACTTTGCACAAGGACTGGGGGAGCCTCGTTATCACCAGGTTTGTAGCTGGTTAGACTGACTCTCTTCTGTGTTTCTTTGTGGCAGCAATTTATATTCTTAATTAACTGCAGTTTAATTCTGTTGGACTTGAGTCAATTATGCATGTCTATTATCTGAAGTCCACATACTCAAAGACGCCACAGCATGAGTCCCACTGTCAGGTCTAATCTGTCAGTGCAGAAATAAGGATTAATGGCCTGTCATTAACAAACTAATGACCATTTGTTTCTATAGGGACTTTAAAATTGAACTTAATCAGATACACTTGTGATAAGCGTTTAATCCTATTACATTATCTGGGTTATATCTCAGTGATTTGCAGCTCTCACATAAAAAGGCGGTTCATTTGTTTATTTGATCATGTTCTCAGGCATCCGACTGGGAGAAACTCCAGAAGACCCTTGCAGACGCTCTGGAGCATTATAATGAGCTGCACGCCGTCATGGACCTGGTGCTGTTTGAAGAAGCAATCCAGCACGTGTAAGATCTACACACGCCACAGGCAGCATAAACACAACCTAAACACTGCTGATATATGAATTACAGAGGATTTACACAGACATTAGCATCCACGGACCACACACTTAGGCTGAAGGCAGGGGCCATGTTTGGCCAAATGGATCCCCTAGCTCCCGAAATGTCATAAAATAAACCAGGGCTGAACAATGTCTAGATCTGAACTAAAGCAGGGTTAAACCAGGACAAAGTTAGGTGTAAACGAAAACTAAACCAGGCCTAAAGCAAGGCTAAACCAGGACTTAACCAGAGATAACATAGCTACAAACTAGGTGTAAACCAGCACCAACTCAAGGCTAAACCAACAATGGTTTATCTTTGAAATATACAAACTACAATATACAAAGAGCTAAATATAGTGACTGAGTCACTGACTAAATAAATGTTGTTGGTTGTGCTAAGGTGCCGCATTAGCCATATCCTGGAGGCTCCTTATGGAAATGCCCTTCTAGTGGGCGTTGGAGGAAGTGGAAAACAGAGTCTGTGTCGGCTGGCTGCCTTTCTAAGTTCACTGGAAGTTTTCCAGATCACGCTGCGCAAAGGCTATGGCATCAGTGATCTCAAGGTTAGACACTACACACTTCAGATCATGTGGTAGTCAGGACTTGATATTATCAGCAGCCAACCTGCCAAGTGTGGGTACATTTGCATTTTTGGCTAGTAGCACATTTCTTCCCCCCCTAGTCTCTCACTGGTTGGACATTGTTAGACAAATTACAGTATTTAGCTTTGTATTTTCAGCCCCAGAAAATACATAATATTAGTTCAGCTTTGACGTATTCAGCCTTTATAATAAAGAGGTATTACTTTAGTGGCAAAAAGCAGCTGTTTTTGGATAAATGTTTTTAATTGATAAAAGTGGGCTGTATTGACATATCCATTTAGCAAATTGGTGTTTCTTCTATTCAGAGTGATATAGCAGCCTTATATATCAAAGTGGGAGTGAAAAACATTGGGACGGTATTCCTACATACAGATGCCCAGATCCCAGATGAGCGGTTCTTGGTGCTCATCAATGATATGCTGGCTTCAGGTAAGACCACATTGTTTCCACGGATACTAAATGAATGAAATCATTATCTATCTATTGTTTTTGTTTCATTGTTTTAGGTGATATTCCTGATCTGTTTAGTGATGAAGAAGTAGACATGATTGTGACTTCAATCCGAATGGAGCTGAGAGGTTTAGGCTTGATAGACACCAGAGACAACTGCTGGAACTTTTTTATTGAGCGCATAAGAAGACAGCTTAAGGTACATTACTGATACTGATATGCAACATTTAAACAGCATTTACTAACCCACGTTCTGTCTTCCAGGTTGTCTTGTGTTTCTCCCCTGTGGGATTCACGTTGCGGACACGAGCTCGAAAATTTCCAGCTTTGGTCAATTGTACTGCTATAGACTGGTTTCACCCCTGGCCTCAGCTTGCTCTACAATCAGTCAGCTCTACTTTTATAGAAAAGATACCTGGGTTAGAGGTAAGAACGGTAACTGAACAGGGTTGTACAAGCTCACATCAAACTGACCTAAGTGTATTGTATTCTGCAGCCAAATGTAAGATCATCAATCAGCGAATTCATTTCCTATGCTCACACTAGTGTCAATGAGGTACTTTAGTTTATTTTATGACCATGGTCTAGACATTGCTTTATTGAATATGGTCTGCCTTGTTTTAATGCACACACAGGTAAGCGTCAAATACCAGCAGAATGAGAAGCACTTTAACTACACCACGCCTAAGAGTTTCCTCGAGTTCATGAAACTCTACGGCAACCTGTTGGGGAAGAAGCGTACAGAACTAACACAGAAGATGGAGCGATTAGAAAATGGCCTCCAGAAACTGAAGTCCACTGCTGCACAGGTATTAAAGCATAACATGGAAGTAACTGACACACTGAAAAATATTTTATTAACTTGCTCCTTACTCGGCTTCTAGGTGGAAGATTTAAAAGCAAAGTTAGCAGTGCAGGAAGTGGAACTATGGCAAAGAAATAACGATATTGAGGCCCTTATTGATAAAATTGGGCAGCAAAAAGACAGACTCAACCAGGAAAGGGCTATAGCTGATGCAGAGGAACAAAAGGTATGGTTATTGCAATAGTGTAAATACCTCATACATGTGATTGATTTATTTATTTCAGTTTCAGTAATTTTGGACCTGTTGTTTATAGGTGGCAGCAATTCAAGCCAGAGTAACCAAACAGCAGCAGGAAACCGAGGATGACCTGGTCAAAGCTGAGCCTGCTCTACAGGCCGCCAATACAGCCCTGAATACTCTAAACAGGGTACAAGTCTTATGCATCATTTTTATTTTTATGTATTCATTTATTTGTTTATAAAAGGGACAATACATATTCATGAACATTCAGTAAAAATGTGAGATTGTAGCCTATAGCTTATTTTCATCTTCAGTTCCTTGGCAGGTTGATGTAAAACTGTGTGGACGTACAAATATTCAACATTCACAACAGATGCAACATCATGTTGATGCATCAGGTCAAAGTTTTCTATTTATTGTGCTTTGTTTTCTTTTGTGATGATGTAGTTGAATCTGACTGAGCTGAGGACATTTCCCAACCCTCCAGCGATCGTCACCAATGTCTCAGCAGCTGTTCTGGTGCTGCTGGCTCCCCAAGGACGAATTCCTAAAGACCGCAGCTGGAAAGCATGCAAGATTATCATGAGCAAGGTGATGTTTCCAGTGACAGAATTCCCTACACAACTGAACTAATGTATAATTCACATTTAGCAACAGTATGTATTAAATTGGTAATGGCATTGAAATTAAAAATACATTTGCATATGCCGATCTACATGAATGCGTGACAGGTGGATGATTTCCTGCAAGCTCTTGTGAACTTTGATAAAGAACACATCCCAGAAGCTACAGTGAGGTGTGTCAGAGACGATTACCTCAGTGACCCAGAGTTCAACCCTGAGTTTGTCAAACAGAAGTCCTCTGCTGCAGCGGGCCTATGCGCCTGGGTCATTAATATTATACGCTTCCATGAGGTAGGATTTAACATGTGAAAATAGTCTCAATATTTCCCAAAAAAGACATGAACTGAAAACATTCTCTGCTTATTCCCCTTCTGCTGCTGGACAGATTTTTGTAAGTAAATTCCAGTTTTGGTGTTTTTCTCATTTTGTTTTGGCTTTGTGTTGTTGCACACGTCCTAAGTGTCTCATGCCTCTTCAGGTTTTCTGTGAGGTAGAGATGAAGAGGATTTGTCTAGCTCAGGCCAATGCTGATTTGACAGAGGCAGCTGAAAAACTGGAGGTTATTCGGAAAAAACTTGCTGTGAGTTTCTTTCCTAAAATGAATATTCTTTTTTTCATTTAATGTTCAAATATTTACTTTGGAGACAATATGTGCATAACCATATTATGTTTTAGGAGTTGGATGGAAGTCTGGAAAGTCTGACCACATCATACAAAACGGCCACATCAGAAAAAGTCAGGTTTCAAGAAGAGGTCAACAACACAAATAAAACAATAGAACTAGCCAATCGTCTTGTAAAAGGTCTAGAGGTGAGCATGGAAGATTTACTGAATTTAAAATAGTATAGACTCTAAAAAATGCTTTATACAATATGTTTTATAGAGTGAGAATGTGCGCTGGGCCCATTCTGTGGCTCAATATCATGAACAAGAGGAGACCCTTTGTGGAGATGTGCTCCTGACTGCAGCATTTATCTCTTATGCTGGTTCCTTTTCTAAAAAGTACCGGAGAGAGCTGCTGGATAACCTCTGGATGCCATTTCTGCATGAACAGAAGGTCACATTCTGACTATCGAACACTAAAATATTTGTATTTCTATGTGTAACACTTTAGACTACTCATCATTCATATTCATCCGTATGATTTTATGTTCAGACACGCATTCCTATGTCAGATGGTTTAGATCCTGTATCGATGCTAACTGATGGTGCAATGGTGGCCCAATGGAACAATGAAGGCTTGCCAGGGGACAAGATGTCCACTCAGAATGCAACCATTCTTACAAACTGTGAGCTTTGAATACACAGTTATTACTTGACAATTCAGATCATATTTATTTAGCAAATTTATTGTTTCCTAAGGTGAGCGCTGGCCTCTTCTGATTGACCCTCAGCTACAAGGAATAAAGTGGATAAAAAGTCGCTTTGGTAACAAACTCAAGGTGGTGAGCCTTGGGCAGAGAGGGTAAGTGTTTACATCAACAACATTCTTTCTTCCTTGTTTACCTCATCCATCAGTCCTGGACACATCTACAGCCTGTCCGTCCTGGGAGTGATTCCCTCTATCATGTGGTTCTCCCTAAGGTTTCTCTTTTTCCCATAAATATTTTTTGGGGGAGTTTTTCCTGGCCATGATGGAGGGTCTAAGGACAGGGGATGTCCTGGGACAGTCCTGTTGTTTGCGTGTTTATTGATTGTCTATTAACTTTGTTACTGTTTGCAATGACTTTGTTTATTGTTTACATACATCTCTTTTTGTGAAGCCTTTGTTGTGATATAGGGCTAAATAAATTAAATTGAATTAAATTGAGTTTATGTGTGCAAGTTCTGTTCACATGCTTATCCTTTGTGTTTGTTTGTTTTTTTTTAGCTATGTAGATGTAATTGAGCAGGCTGTAGTGGCTGGAGAAACTGTTCTCATTGAAAACCTTGAAGAAACCATTGACCCAGTTATAGACCCACTGCTCGGCCGACACACCATCAAAAAGGGCAGGTAATGCACATACAAAATAATTTTTTTTAAAAATTTTTTATTAATACAGCAATATTTGACACAATATTTTATTTATTTTTCAGTTGTATAAAGGTGGGCGACAAAGAGTGCTATTTCCATCCAGGTTTTAGACTGATCCTCCACACAAAGTTAGCTAATCCTCATTATAAACCAGAGATACAAGCACAGACTACACTTATTAACTTCACTGTGACCAGAGATGGGCTGGAGGACCAACTGCTTGCTCAGGTTGTGAATCAAGAGAGACCTGACCTTGAGCACTTGAAGGTGGGGTGTTCAGCTACAAACATTATTTCATTATTAACATGGTTAGTTCAGTAAAATATGTCATATTGTGTTATTACCCTGCAGAGTGATCTGACCAAGCAGCAAAACATGTTTAAGATTGAGCTGAAACTCCTAGAGGATGAGCTGCTGACGAGGCTTTCTGCTGCAGAGAGCAATTTCTTAGGTGACAATGTACTAGTGGAGAAGCTCGAGACCACCAAGCACACGGCTGCTGAAATCGAGATGAAGGTGCCAGTGGCAAGATAAAAGGTGGCCATAATAATTCCATATAATGTTATAAAATATATCATTTCACTTGTTCAGGTCCAAGAAGCCAAGGTCAATGAAGTCAAGATTAATGAAGCCAGAGAACACTATCGGCTCGTTGCAGTCAGAGCTTCTCTTCTGTATTTTATCATGAACGACCTGAACAAAATCAACTCCATGTACCAGTTCAGCCTTAAGGTAACCACAAGATGGGTTTTACTGTATCAACAAATATTAAATTGTCTAATAATTATCTGACTTTTACTTCAAACATATTTTTCTGTCATTGTCAGGCCTTTAATGTAGTTTTCCACAAGGCAGTGGAGATGGCTGAAAAAAGTGAGGATGTGAAGAGCCGAGTAAACACACTCATAGACTGTGTTACGTACTCTACTTTTAACTACATCAGCAGGGGATTGTTCGAGAGAGACAAGCTCACCTTTACGGCTCAGCTGGCTTTCCAGGTGTCCAGGAGTGTAAGGTTCAACTTAGGAGAGTGTATATATGTGACTAACATTGTGATTTCTGCCCAAGCTGCTTCTGTTAAGTAAAGAAATAGATGTACGTGAGCTAGACTTCCTGCTCCGCTTCAACATTGACCACACTTATATCAGCCAACTGGAATTTCTCTCAAACTCAGCATGGAGTGCTATTAAGGTTTGCAAATTTGTAGTAGGAGTAAATAATTAGTTTTATCTGATAAAAATCTGGTACTGATTGTTGATGTTGAATGTCCAGGTGATGAGTTTTACAGATGAGTTTCGAGGTTTGGACCGAGACATTGAAGGCTCACCAAAGCGCTGGAGGAAAATAGTGGAGTCTGAGTGCCCAGAGAAAGAAAAGTTTCCTCAAGAGTGGAAAGGCAAAAGTGCTCTGCAGAAACTGATCATAATGAGAGCCCTGCGACCTGACCGCATGACCTACGCTCTCAGGTAAATACATTGCCTTTAACTGTAAAGCAAGTATTGAGTTTCTGTTTTATCACTAGTTTGGGTTTTTTGTGCATTCTAGAAATTTTGTTGAAGAGAAGCTTGGTGTGAAGTATACAGAAGGCCGTAAGACAGAGTTTGCAAAATCCTTTAGAGAAAGTGAACCCGCCTCTCCTGTGTTTTTCATCCTCTCTCCTGGTGTGGATCCGCTTAAGGATGTGGAGTCTCTGGGTATGGAACAGCAATACATTATTAACAGTACTTTCTCTTTTAAAAAACATACTGTTTTCTATGATGTTGTATGTGTTTTTTATCTTTACACATTTGCATGTACACAAGGGCTGTTTTAATCCTCTGTGTTAACAGGAAGGAAACTGGGCTTTACCATTGACCTTGGAAAGCTCCACAATGTGTCCTTGGGTCAGGGCCAAGAAGCTGTAGCTGAAGTTGCCATGGAACAAGCTGCCAAAGAAGGACACTGGGTTATACTGCAGGTTTGGCACCAATGGATCTTTCTTACATAGTGCTATTTGAATGTTTTATTTATCTTTAGAGATACAATATTATCCCATTTTTGTTTTTGTTTTTTTATAATTTATTACTCCATGTAGAACATCCACCTGGTTGGGCGCTGGCTTAGTTCTCTAGAGAAACTGCTGGAGCGCTGCTGTGAGGGCAGTCATCCTGACTACAGAGTTTTTATGAGTGCAGAGCCAGCAACAACTCCCCAGGAGCACATAATCCCCCAGGTACATTATAGATAGACTCCTATACAGTGCAAGTGCATGTCTATTTATCTTTGGATTGGGAACACATCTTATATCTGCAAATCCTCAGCTTGTACTGTAAATTATTAGGTGAAACTATTAATTAAACCATCATCAATAATTTGATTTGATTTGATTTGATTTTTAGGGCATTCTGGAAAATGCTATAAAGATCACCAATGAACCTCCGACAGGGATGCATGCCAACTTACATGCTGCTCTCGATAACTTTGACCAGGTTAGTGTCTGAACATGTTCCAAAATACATATATATTACTGACCCCATGAGTCGTGTTTGTATTTTATTTTTAGGACATCTTGGATCAGTGTAGTCGTGAGCAGGAGTTCAAGACTATCCTCTTCTCTCTGTGTTACTTCCATGCTTGTGTGGCAGAGAGAAGGAAGTTTGGGCCCCAGGGTTGGAACAGGAAGTATCCCTTTAATACTGGGGACTTGACCATATCAGTTAACGTCCTCTATAACTACCTGGAGGCTAATGCACAGGTAAATTGTGATTTTGTTTTATTAGGGCCGAGTCTCTTGTCCACTTGGATAAAGTGCGAAGCACTCACAAATGATATAACACTCACACACACACTCACCTCATTGTGCACTCAGTGCATATAGGGATGTTACGAATGAAAATTAGCTGTACGCTAACTTCGGTGCATTTACACATGTATTTTGGTACTGGTGTTTATTAATGTAATTGTCCCTTTTAAATAAATAAATAGTGGGGGAAAAAGCAAGCAAGCAAAAAATGTATTACATTGTGCCTATGGGACTCCAAATCTGTGCGCGATGTGCACTAAAACATGTACATTTACACTCACGCCATCGAGCACTAATCCACCACAACAGTTCCACAATGGCACCAGCACAGGCTGGGCGAGGGCCATTCAACGTCGCTTGCGGCTTTAATAATAACAATTATTATTAATATTTATTTTATTCTTTATAATGTTAATTTGGCGCATGTAGTGATTTGTGGTGTAATAACAAAGGTACCATGGGAAGACTTGAGATACCTTTTTGGAGAAATCATGTATGGAGGTCATATCACAGATGACTGGGACAGACGGCTCTGCAGAACATACCTTGAAGAATACATGCAGCCCAATCAGGTTTGTGTTCATAATAGTGAATAAGTACATTTCAGTGTATGCCTTCCAGTTGAGTAATTTAGAAGGTATTATTTGTTGGCCTGCATTTTGGCCACATTTTACAATTTTACCATTTTACCATTTTACCATTTTACCTTGTGATTGCCTAAAAAGCTTTTGTAGGGTGGCATGTTTTAAACCAACTGCCTGGCCCTATTTTAAATGTTATACTAATTGTATATTTTCTCTTTTTCAGTTTGACAGAAAGCTTTCATTAGCTCCTGGATTTGTTGTTCCATCCAATCTGGACTATCAGGTATTATCGTAATGGTTACTGGATGACAAAACTATTTAAATATTTAATTGATTTTATGCACCTACATTTACATATCTCCAGGGCTATCATGATTTTATAGATGAGATGCTGCCCCATGAAAGCCCGGTGCATTATGGGTTGCACCCCAATGCAGAAATCGAGTTTCTGACAGTGACATCAGATAACCTTTTCCACACTCTGCTGGAGCTGCAGTCTCCCGATGCAGTAATGGGGGAGGGGGCCTCACAGACCCTGGAAGAGAAGGTGAATGTATAAAAAAAATGTTGACCTATACATTTCACAGAAAGCTAGTATTTAATACAACTTCTAAAATAATAAGCTGTTTCTAATAGTGTGTTTTTCCCTGCAGGTAAAATCGATTTTAGATGAAGTTCTGGAGAAGCTCCCTGAAGAGTACAATATGTCGGACATCACATCAAAGACAGCTGAGCGCTCTCCGTACATACTGGTGTGTTTCCAAGAGTGTGAGAGAATGAACACTCTGATCTTGGAAATCCGGCGCTCACTCAAAGAGCTCGACCTGGGACTTAAGGTAGACATTTACCTCAGGTGTTTCTTTAAAATAACATAAGAACTGATGTTCCACATTGAACATCTTCATAAGGGTGAGCTTGCAATCTCCTCTGAGATGGAGAAGATACAGACTGCCTTGTTTTTTGACAATGTCCCTGATACCTGGACAAAACTGGCCTATCCCTCCATCTACAGTCTGTCAGTGTGGTAGGTATTGTTTCGAGTTTATTTTGAATAATTATCTATGTGTTCAAAGTCTCTGTTTCTTTGTGTTAGGTATAACGATGTGTTGCAGCGCTGTAAAGAACTGGATAGCTGGACTCAGGACCTGTCTCTGCCCAGTGTTGTCTGGTTGTCTGGACTTTTCAACCCACAGTCATTCCTCACTGGTAACAACGTTGTGCACAGTTCATTCTGCTACTTAAGTATTTCTCACTCAAACCATGAATGCTTTCCTGCTTTGCTCTTGTTCTCCAGCCGTGATGCAGTCTCTGGCCCGTAAGAATGAGTGGCCACTGGACAAAGTGAACCTGACCGTTGATGTGACTAAGAAATTTAAGGAGGAGTTCAACCAGCCTGCCAGGGAAGGTGCCTATGTTTATGGGCTTTATATGGAAGGTACAGAATATCTATATAGAATGCATACTGTGGTAATGCAGTTTTAGAGCGTATCTTGTGTTTGTGTCCAGGAGCCAGGTGGGACACTCAGGCTGGGGTGATCACAGAGGCTCGACTAAAGGAGCTAACACCAACAATGCCAGTTATTTCTGTACGTGCCGTTCCTAACGACCGCCATGAGACAAGGAATATCTACGAGTGTCCTCTCTACAAGACCAAGATTAGAGGACCCACATATGTATGGACCTTTAGCCTGAAAACAAGGGAACGGCCCGCTAAGTGGGTCCTGGCAGGAGTGGCCTTACTGCTTAGTGTCTAACATAACTGTATTATAACTTTTTTCTGGCATTGTTTACCCTACTCATTTCGACACTACAACAGCAACAGAAGTGCATTTGGAGATTGTTTTCTATTTATTGAAAAAAGAAAGATATATATACACAGAGAATGCCAAAAAGATCACACTAGAACATAGAAGTCAAGGTTTTAAAACACATTTTAAACAAATCAAAACTATAAACTAAAGAATCATTATAAGCAGGACTTTTATCTGACAATGCTGCCTGCTTGGAGAGGCATTCGAGTGTGTTATTTTCTAATACTTGTACCAGTATGTTAGGCAGCACGTTTATTCAATTATAAGGGTGAAGTCGTCTTACTTCACAGTACAGAAGGATCTAGTGTTCAGCAAAAATAAAAAAAACATCAACAAATGAAATGTGTTCTGCAGACTGTAATGGACATACTGTAGCACAGATACTGTATGTGCTTACAAGTCAATCTCTTTGTGTGTGTGTCCATATATGTTTGTGTAATTGTCTTAGTCGCTGTCAGACCAGTCGAGCTCCATCATGTCCATGGCCGCAGTAGCCATCTTAACCTTGGTTCCCTGACGCATGCTGCAACTTTTGACAGAGTTCTGATTGGACGAAGCCCGCATGCTCACCTGCACACCGGCTCGACCCATGACCCCCATTTCTCCTCTAATCTTTTGGCTTATGGCCTCGCTGAGATCGCTTCGTACTCCCTGGACTACCACTCCCATGTTATCCCTGCGACCTCTGACCCCCATCTCACTTCTCACCCCTCGACCAGTGACCTTCATAACGCCCAAGTCACCGATGTTCATATTCATGTCCATGTCACCCATGTCCTCACCCATATCTAGGGACAGCATCTCCCCTAGTCCCCCTAAACCTCCATGTAGACCCTTTAACATTGTGGGCAGTCTTCCTCCTTCTATCACTCCTTCAGTCACTCTTTCCTCAGCTCTTTCATCAGGTTTATCTATCTCCCAGTCTGCTTCCTTTTCCCTCCCAGGATCACCCTCCCCAAACCCCCCAGAATAACCCTTCCACATGGTCACCCTGCTCCGCTGCAGTCCCCCTGTGTCTCTGTCCCGCTCCTCCCATGTCCGCTCCTGTTTCTGCACCACACCTCCCGGAAAACTCCTGAGGGTCACCTGCACCCGGCCACCCTCCAAGCTACCCCCTGAATCCTTCTGCCCCCAGCCGCTGTCATCCAAGGTGCCCTCTACATCATCCTCTTCATCTTCATCTCCAAATCGACCTGACAGTCCCCGCAGCATGACATGCAGCCGCCCACTGTCCAGAGAAGACATGCCCCGCTCCAGCGTGCTGCTACTGCTCCTTTCAGTGTCTCCATTACTGAGGGTCCGAAAAAGAGAGCTGACCCCGGCACTGCTCACCCCTGCACTGTTCGAATCCTGAGAGTGTGAGTGGAAGAAGGAACCGGATGAGCCGATGGACAACGGTGAGAAGAACTGGGAATAAGGTAAAACCACACCACTCATGGTCACTAACACATGAATATACTATAGATATACAAATGTTATTATTATAATTAAAACTCAGTCCTTTTGTACTTACAGGTGAAATGTTTGAGTCCATCAAAAGAGAGGTGGGACTGGGACTCATGTTGGACCTCTGCATTAGTCTTTCCTCCCATAACTTCAGCCTCCTTTCTCTCTCCTCTAACTCCTTCTCTTTGGAGAAAAGTTCCCGCTCAAGCTTCCGTAGGCGCTCAAGAGTTGACTCAATTTCACATCTAAAATTAACATTTATCAAGGGTTTAGCATACAGCAGAGCTCAATAGAACGTCTAATCAAGTTTAATCAAATATTAATTAACAACATTTAATATTAGTTACATAATATTTAAAGAAGTATAACTTTGCACAAATGAAGCTGCAATATTTATAGGAAAGAGAGATACAGCTTGAGCCGCTGATACAGGCTGCTACCACAAGAGGTCACTGTTGAATTTAGGGCGTTTTCATAAACTTGCTTTTACTGTTTTGTAAAGAATAGAAATACAGGCAGATTCGAAACCCAGAGATATATTGTATATCATTTTGTTCATTCATTCCACTCCATAACCTCTCTCACACCACCACAATCCTCACCCCTCTGCCTCTCTGACTTTCCACCAAAATTTCACTCACAATTAATTACATGCTGTATTTGTGTTAAATATGCCCAGAATCTCACACCTCTGTTACGTCTCTGGCTCTGTATTGTAGCTTTCACATTCATCCAGTACATTTGTGTTGCTGTTCTTCCTGTGTTTACAACTGACTTTAACTCTTATCTGTCTCCTCCTACTGCTACAGTCACCACTCTCTCCACTTTTTCTCACTGCAGTGAAGTGGCCCAGGACAGGAATCTCTTCCATGGGCACTTTCCAAAGAGCTTAATATAGACAGAGTTAGAGCACAGGCCGTGTTGCATATTTAACTTCTCTCATGGGTAAAAGAGTGTGTTTATTGTGCTAGGAGCAACGTAATCTTTTCACAGAATCAATGAATCATGGAGTAAACTTTACGTTACTGCGTACCTCCACTGGTCTTTGTTATGAAGGAAGGAGTTACACTGATCCGGAAGCCTACTGTCATTGGCCATAGTCTCTAGGGTTTGCAACACCTGTTTAAAAAATGGTCGCTCCTAGAAATAAAAGAAGACAACGTTACAATAATAATAAAGGATTATTATAAAAGATTATTATAAAGATGATATAAAGAAGATCAAAGATGATTATTAAAGATGATTATTAAAGATGATTATTAAAGATGAGTTCTTAAATGCATCATGACCACTCCAATCACCTTTGGATCTGCTTGCCAACATTTCTTCATTAGCTCTGCAAAACTTGCTGGACAGCTGGTTGGAATAGTCAGCCTCTAGGAAAGCAATAAACAAACACAAGGATTAAACACTGCAGGGAAGTCCAAAGACATTCATGGAAATATTGCATAATATATTTGTATTTCACTTTTGGACTATTATTAGTACATTTGTTGCAAAATATTACTTTGTATTCATATAATGTGCCATGTGCAATAAGACATAATTCTTCGTTAAGTATAATTTCTAATTGTTCAACTTTGAATTCACATTACTGTTGCAAAGATCAAAGACAGCTCTAGTACTGTGCAGAAAATGGAAAAAGCTTTCTCTAGGGATTAATCCTAAAATATGAACGAGTGGAGAGAGGGCATGCAGAGGGGTCAGCAGCAGAGAGGTACTATAGTGGAGCGGGGGGATATCTGAGGGAGAGTGGGAAACAGAAAAAAACACACACAGAGCGGACAGAGTTATTTAGGGAGAGTATTTGGAGATTAGCCAAGAGCTACGCAGGAATCATGTTCACTGGAGTTGTTTGTTGGCTGCACAATGTAGCTGTTAGTGTATTCAAGGAGATTCAGTAATAGGGGTAAAAAACTATCCCCTATCTCCTATAAAACTACTATAATCAAGTCAGTGACCATTCTACTTTGTTCATGTGCCTTGTAAAGGTATTTTGCCGGCGGGATCCTGGCCCGGCTCCACTGCTGTGTATCCAGGCCTTACAAGAGCAGAGGACTGACATCAGGACTAAAAATACCCACCTCAACCAGCTCACAGTGGAAATCATGAGAGCATTGCATTGTTTCTCTTAAAGTTTGCTCGGTGCACATGCTTTGGACATTTGGAGAGGGGTGTCAGCATGTTTTGGCATTATAACATGTAGGCCCACCTCTTGCTTTTCAACCACCAGCCACGCAACCTGCAGCCCTTCGAATCCTTTGAATGGAACTTCCCGAGTCAGCATCTCCCATAACACCTGGGAAAAAAGCAGAAGCAGAAGACCACAAGTAAGACACAGGATATTAATAGCAGTACACAAACAAACAAATAGTGAGATCCAAATGTATTCAGGGCAACTGTGACAAAATTATTCTACTTTCTCATGTGTAACTAAGACCTGGGTTAGGGTTTTTTCTTGGTTTATTCTTAGACCTGGTTCAGACCTGGTTTAGACATGCCGTAGTCCCAGTTAAGCCCTGGTTTACACCTTTGGCTTTGTCAGATTGTTTAGACTCAATAGACACATGTAATTTTTTTGTCTCTTGAAACTCTTGAATTGCTACGTACAGCTTTGAGTATTGAGCACATACCACTCCATAAGAATAAGTGTCACAGGTCTCAGACACGGGCAGACTCTGAATGACTTCTGGAGCCATCCATGGAAACGTCCCCACCACCGTCATATGAGTGGTGTGGGACAGGAACTTGGATGCTCCAAAGTCACAAATCTGTAAAGACAAGAGAGTAAGAGAAGAAAAGGTGTAAAAAATGATGTGAATTAAAGGTAACAGATCACTATAGTTACCGACCTTGAGCACTTTGTCAGCCGTCATCACCACTGAAAAAGATTCAAAAGCCGTTAACACAATATCACAAATGTAATAATCATAATAATGTCAGGAGGTTGTTGTCATACCGTTGCGTGACTTGAGGTCTCTGTGAATGACTTTTACTGGAGCCTCTGCATGGAGGTAGTGCATTCCTGGAAAGAGAAATGACCTTGCAGATTACATGGGGCGCACTGGGAGTTCGTAAAGTGATTTAAGTAGTATTTCAGCACAGTAGATAGTAGATATACATTTAGCCCCATAATACTGCATCGTTCAAAAAATATTGTGTTTGCTCTGTTTATTTGTAGGCCTACCTTTGGCGATCTGGATGGCCCATGTCATGATCTGCTCCATGTCCATCTCCTCACTCTGCTCGCTGGACAGGTACTCATACAGAGACCCTTCACTGGCATATTCTGTGAAACATAATGCAAAATGGTCCAAAATTGTTGAATAATAGACATTAAATCATCATCTAAAATGTGTTACTTGATAAACAATTGAGATTTATTTTTACATTTTTAAATTATTCATGTCAGATATTTCACTTTTTTGTTAAATTGTCTCCTGGTTCTGCGTTAAAAGTGCAAACCACATTGAAAGACTTTTTCAGAGATTGTGTATTTATAACTGTATACTGCACCACTGGATATATCTTTATTATTTCAACCATAAACTCATCATAAGTTACAACCAGATCCAGACCTGTCAGACTCAGTTACAAATGTCCTGCCAACAAACACATCTTGAGGTAGTGTTCACGAGTATATAGTGATACTTCAAACATACATCCATAAACACAGTCGTGTGCTAATGCATCTCAGAATGACATAACTTGGATCAAATGCTAACCAATAAAATATCACACAAGCTCAAAGAGAACAAGCTCTGGCCCTGACTTGTTTTCTTCTTTTCAACCCTCATCTGATGTTTTATACATGAAACATTCCCAGATCCTTAAGATAGAAAAGTATTTATAGGTCTTATCTATATGTACTCGTTCCATGTGGTTGATTTGTGATAGACATGTGTCTGACCTGTGACAATGCCATAGTTGGGCGACTCCAACACAGCTCCATAAAACTGAATGATGTTCTTATGACTCAGTACACTGAGGATCTCGGCCTGTACAAGAGAAGAGCACATAGCATGAATATTATAGACTCAGTTAGAGAATGTACTGTAGAATTGTTATAGCTATTAAAGGTTTGAATTGTATTTTTTATGTTGTCTCGAGTACATGTGAAGTAAGCTCTGAAACTTCAATAACACATGTCCAATCCCTCCACCCTATGATAAACATACCATAAATCTGAACTGACATATAGGTTAAAACATCTGCATATGTGAAATATGTCACTGTTGCTCAGCAACATAACGGACCATAATTTGTTTTACATCACATGGACTATGCAAACTTCATACATTATACTGTGCACTGCTCCTGTAAACACTCAACAGGAAAAACACATAAGTCTTTAAATATCAGGGTTTTAGTTAAACAAACATTAATATAATTTAGTATATCCTAACTTTGCTCATAGTTTTCAAGTCTTTCTGCTCACTATGTTTAATGAGACAAGCTTCAGGTTTTTATTTGATATATAATATAGGTGCATATTTATGCCAAGCCATTCTCATAAAGATCCTCTTGCATAGGGTCTAAATGACCACACACCTTGCCTTAATGCACAATAGAAGTAATGGTGAAGTATAAATAAATGGCTCCATCTACAAAGAGGCGACTAGAGGGATGAGGGGAGGTATGCTCAAGATAAACACATGTTCACATTAACAGGGAGGAGGAAGGTTTAGAAGACAGTCAAAGACGTCCATGACTATAATGACTACAAATACGTCTCTAGCCACTTAAACAATAATAATGATTAGAATTCATTTCTGTGTTGCTGAGTTTTCTTGTTGTTGGGGGTTAGTCTTACCTCTTTGTCAATCTTCAAAAGTTTCTTCACCGCCACCTCCTTGTTCTGGGAAATCCAAAGAGCTCTGTAGACACTTCCAAAACTACCCCCTCCACAGTTCTCATAGAAAAGCAGGTCCTCATGCTTTATCTGCACAAATGACGATCCAGGGGACGACATGGCATACTGACTCAAGCCTTCACTAACACACACACACACAGACAGACACACAGACAGACACACAGACACACAAGCTCCAATCTTCAAGACTTTGCCCCCCAAAAAGTTTAGAATCACAAGCTGAAGAAGACACAATAAGTTGCTGGTTTGAATCCCTCTTGAGGCCTTGAAATGGATGTTGTCAGTCAGCAAGGCCGTGTGCCAGGGCGGACAAACTAGAAAGTACTGGAAAGAGAGAGAGAGTAGCTTTTGACTCAGTAAAAGTTCACCCTCCTCCTACCAGACTTTGAAGGACTACATTGCCCGATAGTGGTGGTCCGGCGATACTACAACAAATGGGGGGAAGAAATCACAAAGGGGAATGAGTGTGATGAGGAAGTGATTTGTAGGAGTGTGCACTAGTCTCTCTGCAGCAGAGGCTCTGTGCAAATATGGTCACTGGCATGTGGGGCATTCCTTCTTCCTGGCTAACTGTGGCTATATAAAGATTTCACACACATACACACACAAGGACAAAGCAGCTCTGGCCTACTGCATGTCAGACGTTGTAAATCAGTTAGCAATGACTGCCAGAGAGACCTAAATCCAGCCCACTCACTGGAGACCAGTTTGTTACTCAACATGACAAAAATGACACAGTGACAACGCCAAGGAGCATAGTTATTTTGACACACCAGGGTCGGGTTGGATCAGTGGTGGGAAATTAGAAAACACCTCAGATGTTATAGTGCAAAACTAGACTTGTGTACAGATGACTACAAGGGTGCTGGCCGGCAACAGAAGCCACTATCAATCATTGTTCATTTGTGTTGGATGAAGTAAACACCACCATGATGATTTTGGTATAATTAGACTACTTGGATGCAGTTCTGCGTTGGGGGTAGTAATATGTCTTGAGTATGGGAAGCGCTGAATGCTTGTAGGTGGTTTCTCTCCGATGTGTAAATGGTTTCGGCAGTCAACTTGACCATCAACATGGACTTAGCAAAGTACAGGGTTAGGCCACACAAATGTACTGTTGGACCACCACTGATCTTAGCAACAATGGCCAAATGTAAAGGCACGTGTATGTCTATGTCAGCATTCTTCACACTGTAAAAGCAAGCAACTTTACAACTGTAACCACAAAGACAGCTGCTGTGGAAGTGATTCAGCCAGAACACTACAACAAGCAAATTCGTTTTTTTGAAGTGTTTGCATTCATCTCTTTTTTTTCTCTGCTCACTGCCCACATCATACACTCACTGGTCACTTAGGTAGACTGTGTACCTAATAAAGTAATAGCCTGTGGTCCTCTGTTGCTGTAGCTAAATTGGGCTTTATTTGTGTCTGAACATCAACAAGGCATTTTGCCCACAGAACTGCCGGTCTCTTGTTCTCTGTTAACCCTAGACAATGTTATGGTTTTAAAATGTCAAAACCACTTTACTTTCTTTCATTGATTAGATAGTTGAGTTAACAAGCAGATAAATAGGTCAACCTTATAAAAACATCAAAACTAAACCCATCCAAAACACTAAATCAGAATAGATTTAAAGCATAATCACTGTTAAATTATAGTTATTTTTTATTTACAAGGCAGACTACACATACAGTACAGTTACAAGCCACTCCAAAAGAGCAGCAGTTCTCAACACACATGTCAAAAATCACAACAAAAGCTCTAGATCAAAGAAAAATGAATGACACTTGCCAAAAACACACTCAAAATCTACTCACATAATACATTATAATACATATCTCTCTTCAACACAGGTCACTTCAGACACTGTTAGATCTGTAATGACTTGTACTTGAGTTCTGCTTGCAAATCAAAAAGTAAAATAAGAGGCGGAAAACACTTTTCGTAATACTCAAATACTCTGTTAAATAGATTTGGAAGTGTCTAATTGTAAGACTAATTGTAAGACACAGATACTCACTCATGGGACATCAAATTCTAAATAATCTATGGATATATTCATATAGATTATTGAAAATATGTAATTTTATATCTGTTTACTAAAAAGGGATATCTTGATTATGATGGTTCACTGGGGTTGCTGTATTTTCTAACAGGCTTGACAGGCAGGTACAGTAGAACATTGAAACTATAGACCAAGGCTCCTTCAGGTTTTGCACAACATTAGAAGGACACTCAGATAGAAATCTACTGTATAGAACACAAAAAGCCAAACAACCATGCAACATACAGTATTCAGTCAAGTTCTATACATCACAGATCTATCTAACAGGTCCCAAACAGTGACGAATAAGTAGTACAGTCTAGCAACAAAATAGCAGCAGAATCGATTTCGGACCGTCCAGGAAGAAGAGGTTTTGTAATGGCACAATGAGTCCACATGAGGGCCATGATAGTGCTGAATGCTACTGAATATCCAGTTATATGGCGATAATGCTGATTGTAGTTTTTTGGATAGATGAGGATATATTGTATACTGTATTGTTCTCATGTCCTTCGTGGCTCCAGTTTATAGGAGAGTTGTGAGAGCGCCCTCTGGTTGTCAATCACACACAGCTTCCTCACGTAACCGCGCACCTCCGCCTGGTTCTTGTTTGATTGACATATGTCGGGGTTGAAAGGTTGACTTCTGCAGTGTCGGACTTGTCGAATTGTGTTGGCGATGATACGCTAAAAAAAAAAGGGTTAGAACCTCAACAGGCTGGGTTTGAATTATTCATTCATTCCACAGTCACTCACAGATGGTGGTAAGCTACTAGTGTAGCCACAGCTGCCCTGGAGCAGTCTGACAAAAGTGTGGCTGCCAATCTGCACCTACAGCCCTTCTGACCACCACCAAACACCAATCACACAATCATATTAATTCATAGGCAATGTGGGTTAAGTGTCTTGCCCAGGGACACAACGACTCAAATCCGGGTGAGCTCCAACCCACTGTGCCACTGCCGACCCAATAAATGAGGACTGCCACTTTGTCAGTATGTTGTCAAACTACATTCTTCATTCAGTCCATAGGGGGCGCTATAGAGGTAACTGGCATCATATTTGTCAGATGTGTTCAGGGCCGGGGGGTCATTAGGTATTTCAGGTTAGAGCCTAATCGGACAAAGTATGTGCACGTTAGAGGCTGTCAAATATATATGACCTCCCAATTTCAATCCAAAATGGCTGACTTCCTGTTTGTTGTAGGGTGGGGTCATAGTGATATTTTATGTTGGGTACACTGTGGAGAATCACTGTACAAAGTTTCATTGTAAGTAAGTGTGTCCAGGGTCCCATAGGGGTCATAAACATTGAGGCATTCTTTATTTGACCTCTGTAAATTGCCTATGTACATTAAATATACAATTACCCGGATCACTGTGCCAAAATTCATGCGATTTTGTTCATGATCATTAGGATTAATGGCTCAATTAAAGTGCGTCAGGGCATTAATTAGTTAATTAATTAATTGTCATTAATCTGTTTTTGTTTTTCAATTATCACATTCACAAGTAGGAGCTGCAGACCAACGTGATTTCATAATATTGTTGTTTCGACGATATAATTACATACTATACAAATGTAAACTGAATGAAATTATCCAAGTTATTAAGCATGTTGAAAGCACCATAAACTCACCATTTTCTCAAAGTTGACCATATTACCAATGTAAGTCCTGTTGCCCTCGTGTGTAAAGGTCATATCTGTAACAAAAGTCCGTTTGTACAAATGTTGGTGTAAACACATTTTTGAATTCAGTATTATATTCAAATTCTTTTTAAAACCCAATAAAATTTGAATAAGAAAAAAAAAGTATTGTGCACCTTTTAGAAGGAGGGGCATAAAGGGGATGATTGGCGGCTCTAGTTTTGTAACAGTAAGTCGATACGACCGGTGGTTTCTAGATGGATCCTAAAAGAACAAATGAACAGAAAGAAAATGTTTACTATAAATATACTGATTATAAATACACGATTTTACAGTGTATCTGTATTACTCACCATCATGCTCTCAAACTCAGCATAGAATTTTTTGAACTTGGTTGGAAGTTTCTGTCAGTTAAAACACATTGCAGTGATGTGTTAAAATAACAGTTGTGTAACAAATCACAGTTTATTTTAAATGTAGTTTACCTCCCATGTCTGACTGAGCCTGCTGACAGCTGGGTTACTCATCCCCATTATAATGGCAAAGAAAGAATTGAGGTTTTTAAACTCCCGACAGCTGTGGATCAACAAACAGTGTTGAATTTTACACAGACACTGACAAATGGGCTTCTTTCAAGCACAACACAGCAAGAGCTATATGTGATAACTCACTGAGCTGCGATCTTGATGAACTTTTTGAGCAGCTGCACTCTCTTGCTCAGCTGTCCACACAGGCACACCTCGGTGACCACCCACAACTGGACCTGGTTGAACCGTCGCAGGAACAGGTCCAAGTTGGCTGTGGTCCTCCTGAAGCTCTGCCGGCCAAATGTGTGGTAGAGGAGCTCATGCTGAGGAGAGGTTTGACATGTAAATACAAACTAACAGTGCATTTGTGCTGTTGTTAGGTTAGGTTGTGATGTGCAGGAAGTGTGTTGTTACCTCATGCACGCAGCTAAAGAGCTCCCAGTCAAACATGGTCATCTGATAGGCCAGGTCCTTTGAGCTCATCAACTCAAAGGTGGACATGGAGCCTGCAGTGGGACCCTCCTGGTCGGGAAGAGGAGCCTAGGAATCCACAACACAGCCAAAAATAGTAAATGTAACAATGCTTTACACAATACTTTAGGTATAATTCAGTATTAGGTTTCTGATGCAATCCCTTTAGCTGATCCACACCACAAATACACTAGCTATGTGAAATGATAGATTATAGATATAAAAAAAATTTATAAATCAAAAAGAAGAAAAAAAAAATGGCACTATGCTGTGAACAATCTAGAAAAAAACAACAACAACAACAACAATACTTTAACGGTAACAAAAGACCACTATCTATATCTATATATCTATATTTTGCTAAAACCAGTTGTTTGGAACCAGCCCCACTGACGATCCTCTACATTTACAAGTCATTTACATTCATTCATTTATCTTCAGCCACTTTTTCCCGTTAGGGGTTACAGGTGTCTGGAGCATATCTCAGTAACTATGGACCTTAGGCGGGGTACATCGTGGACAATTAGTCACAGGGCTAACACTGAGACATACACAGACATATAACCATTCACTTTCATTCATTAACTATGTTATATGGGACAATTTAGATTGACCAAAACACATGCATGTCTTTGGACGGTGAGAGGAAGCCAGAGTACTCGGAGAGAACCCACAGTAACATGGGGAGGACATGCAGACTCCACACAGAGATCGTAGTCAGCCTTGCTGGGAGGCGAGAGCGTTAACGGCTCAGCTACAGTGATACAGTGTTCGGTCAATGTAAACAATGACAATTTACCAGACTGCCGAGTTGCTCTCTGGGACAGGCAAACAATCGTCCGTTGATACTCCGAGTGGAGAATGCTGATACATCATTAGGCTTCAGGATCTGTTTTTCTGCAGCACACAAAATGGTTGTATTTCAGTGTATCACTAATATAATAATACTGCAACTATCTAATTATCTATACATATACTCAAATTGTTCTTACCACCAGCAGAGTTTAGGTGAACTAGTAAGAGCTCTTCTGTTGTACCAAGTTTTTCTGCTACAGCACTGACCACTTCTCTTCCAGTGGCAGCTACAGCAATCCTTATGGTGGTGTATGTCTGATCATTACAGTAAACCTTTAGCAAGACTAAAAAACAAATACAATGGGAGAATAATTTTATTAATATTGTGATAAGAATACATAAAGCACCTTTGTAAAACTTACTGTCGTCTTGATTCTTAATAGGCTGTTTTTTCTGTAGCCGTTCTTCTCCATTACTGAACTGTCGTATTAGGGTTTTCTGCAGAGATAGCATTTGGTTAGCATGCTTTAAAAAAGAAATATAAAAATAAGATAATAAATTACTTGTGAGTGAGTCTATAAATACCCCACAGACACACTATTTTTGTAGCCACGGCTGCCATGGGACAGACTAACGCAAATGTGGCAGCCATACCACACATTTAAACATGGGCAAGGGAGCTGAAGTGTCAAGGACCAAAGACTTTACCATAGTATGAATTAGTTTGAGATAGAATTGAACCAACAACCTGCCTGAGCCACCACTGCTCTTCAAAATAAAAATGAGGACAATAATGGACAAACCTTTTTTGTAGCTTTTGCTTCTTCTGAACTGTAAAAATCAAACCATTTTATATATATTTATATCATTTTATAACAGTGATTAACAGCGAAATGAAAAATGTTTACAGTCTCAAAACTTACTGCAGCTTTACTACTTTCTCGAGATCAGGAACCAAGTCTTTCAAGGCTCGCAGTATTCGAGAATCATTGGACACACTCCCATACAACTCCTGAAAAGAACCATAAAACAAAACTAGATTACAGTAACAGAGTAAGAATAGATACATTTTCATCTCAGGTTTACCTCTAGGAAGGATACAGCAGCTGGCTCCTCTTGCAGCAGGTATGTGTGTACATTAGCCCAGCGCAGGGTCAGAATAAGGACTCTTCTTTTACTGTTGACAGCAAACTCCAGCCTCTCCTGCTCCGACCCGGGAGGAGAGGCAGCATGGTAGGTGCACACCAGGTTAAAGAAAAATAAAATATAAATGCAGTACATTGTTGTGTAGTGTTAAGAACTGCAGTAAAGTTGCTTTTATATTTTATATATTATATTTGTGTGCAAAATAAGCAAACAATTACCATCAAGGTTTCAGGATTTTTACAGTTCCTTACCAATGTCACATAAGCCATTTGCTATGGTTTCTAGTTAGTAACTATCTTCACATGGTTAGCTCCACAAATGTAACCTCAACATCACCAAGTATATCTGGTATTAACATGAAGAGACAGAAAGGTGTGAGCAGCCTACAACCTCTGAAAATGTAAACAAATTGAACCTGCCTAAAAATATGGGAATGAATGTACTTTGTTTTGCTTGGTTCATGTTTATATATGATATACACTTATAATATATTATACTTTCAAGATACCCAAAACATTTTACAATTAAGTCCATTTTTCATTCACTCCATACACTGGTGGTGCTGAACTACTTCTGTAGCCACAGCTGCCCAGGAGCACACTGACTGTCTGCGCCTACGGCCCCTCTGACCACCACCAAACACGACCACATTCATTCATAATATATGTAAAAGATTAAGACATTCATTGGGGTAATTTTATATGCATTCTAATGAGCATATAGCACAGCATGCAAAGCACAACTATGCACTTTGCTATTTTTATGGGATTCAGCGAAATGTGATATAATATTGTTGTTTTAATGCACTTTATCTCTGCAGGACCAAGACATTAGGAAAGCCCATCTGAGACTGCTATTTTGGTGAGAGGGGAAGACAGACAGTATTTCATTAGTGCTTGATCATCAACTGCTTATTCAGCTTTTCTTGCTCAAACACTGCCCTCTCAGCCCCACAGTGGCATGTAGCAAACAACAGACATATCTTTGGCTATAGAAATAATGGCTCGTTATGGTGAGCCATGTCATAGGCAGAAGAAGGAGACACCTAAAGCTAAAAGAGCAGAGAGGCAGAAAGGATATTGGGCCATGAGAAGAGAGCACAGCTGACTATTGGGAATAAAGACACAGTGCATGAGGACAAAGTCATCCAGTGCTGGGTCTGGCAGCAGGAAAAACAGAGAAGGCAAGAGAAGACAAAAGTCAGTGTGATAGTGACAGTGGAGTGTAAATTGAATGTCAAATATAGTGCAATACAAACCTGGTTCACTGTGATGTATGTCCATCCTCATTGTCTCTAGAAAGTGCTCAAGAATCTTCTCTGGGGTTCCTGAAATCACAGTGTACCTGCAAAAGGCAACAAAAGACACACAATATAGAAATATACCAAAACAATAAAAGGATTTCTTTATCAGTTAGCATCTCCATGGAAAGCTAATTTAATAACAATAAAAATGCAGAATAGTGTAATTAAGGTCAAGCAGTAATTTTTACTTTACCAATGCATATATGTACTTACTTAATGCTTCCCAATGTGGAGGCACGGGGACTCTTTTCCAACACCAGCACTGCTTGTTCATGCTCTTTTAAACGCACTGTATTAGCTTCCACATCCTAAAATGCACCATTTATTTATTATTTGAGTTGGTCTGTGCAACAACAACAAAAAGAAGTACAGCTCATTTGCCAGAAGAGGGAGACAAACGCCTAAAATAAATTATTCAGCTCGATTTTCTTTACCATATATGTTGTGCAGAATACAATGTAGTAAAGCTCGTCTACCAGAAGAGGGAGGCAAACACCACACTTGTCTTCTACTACTGCCTTAATTATCACAATCACAGTACTGATTGCCTTGATTGACTTGCCCGAACGTTTCTGTATGTCATCGGTTTGGGGCTAGCATTATTTTTACCCTGAGTATCCTGTTGAAGTCCTCCTTGTCGACCCGTAGGAAGTGGCAGTTGTCTTCTCTGAGCACTATGGAGGCGGCCCGTGGTGAATCTGTGACCAGGGCCAGCTTCCCAAAGTCATCCCCCTCATGCAGCGTGCACACCACACCCTAGACATTTAAACACAAGAAATAATCATGCTACAATACAAATAATGAATTTGCTTCTGCATGCAGTCCCTTAAGCTAATTATTCATTGAGTTGAGTCATGGTGAGCTGAACAACTGCCAAAATCCACTCCTAATGTTTTTTTTCCAGCCTCAGAGGGATAGTATTGCTGGACACAACCTCTGATGTGAATATATTACTGATTAACATTGTCATTGTCAAGCTTAGAATGACCTTTTTTTAACCTCAAGGCCTACATCTATGCACACCATCTGCTCACCCTCATTATGCTGCGACTGGCTGTATGTGTTTTCAATTTTCAATTCAATTCTGGCATTCTCCAAAATACGAGCTTGGGACAATTCAAAGACTACAGTAGGCTGTGACACATAAATTACATTAATGGTTCAGTCGTATCTTATCTATAAGGTAATCAACAAAATAATAAATACAAAAATATCTCATCACTTCTACAACTAAATGCAAGTGTGACTAACCTAACTACACCTATATGTAGCTGGTGCCTTACTTTGCCGTAGATGACCACATTGACAGAGCCCTTCTGAATGATGTACCATGATGTGCCCTCTTCTCCTTGGTTAAACACTAGAAGAAATGTATTTCATTCATTCACAAATTATGATCTGACAGCTTGTATGTATGAAATACTTGTGGATTATAGATTTTGGACGTACACACAGTTCCTGCTTTTGCATGTGACTCAAAAATCACAACACTTGCCAGTTCCCTCTTCACCTGTAAAATAATACAGCACTACAGTGAAAGTCTTGTCATATTCATTTATATGACTGCACCAAGTATAGAGGACAACCTAAAAGCACAGATTAGAGGCTTTTACAGGCCTTAAGTGCCTCTGTGAGTCTTTACCCAGCTTAATATTGTCACCATGGCACTTTAGATGCCTTTAAAGGTGCTGCGGTGATAATATTAACTATAGCTTTTTATGATTGGTTGACTAATTTTCTGTCATGTGATATATTTTACCAATTGCCAGCAGCTTTCCTAATTCGCCAAATGAATGAGTTAAGGCAATAACAATTCCAGTGTGAGATATTATTTATGGCACATTTTTGTGATAGCAGAGTGCAGTCTCATTAAAAGACATTGCAGTGGTTGACTCACAGTGTTGGAGAGGTGAGCCAAGGCCTTGATGTGCAGCAGTTCATCATAAATAATCTCGAGGTCATCCCCTGTCCTCTGTCCAGGCCTGCAGACACATCGGGGTTAGTCACAACACACCAGTCATCAACATTATGTCTTTGCTGTTAGACTAGAAATGACACCTCAAACTATACTCACTGATTATAAATCTAACATAAAATTGTGATGGTACACAAAATAATGTCCTTGGTTAATGTCCTTTGTTACATAATTGTGCAACTGTGGCAGTTAAATAGTTTGGGGGAAGTCCATGCTTATAACTTTGGAATAGATTTCAGAACTGTGAATCATAGATCACTGTCAAAGTCCTACTCACGACTTCCTTAAGATCATCCGCAGCAGAGCGTCAGGGCCGATCTGAGCAAGGAAGAGGATGGTCTCTGGGAGCTCTTCTTCACTTTCCCTTTTCTCTTCCTCACTCGGCAACGGCGTCTCCTCATCCTCATCATCGAGAAAACGGTAGAACAGGTATTTGTCCTGGAAGCCTAGTTCTTGGTCAACTAGAGAGCACACGAGCCAGATACAAAGTAAATTGAATGCACAGCGAAAGAAATGCAAACTAGGGCTGTCTCTGATCAACACTCATCTGCATAATCAGACATCTTTGAAATCAAATTAGTTTTAATCTATTTTTCATTGCTCCAAATCATCAAAGATTTTATACATTTTTATAAAGTTTTTGGTCTATTTTATTAGGTACACTTACAACACATTAGCTAGACACATGGAGCTACTCAATGCTGTTAAGCTCAGAGGAGAATGGACAGACCAGTTTGGAGAAAAAAAAGCATCAATCCACACCAGGGTCACTTTTGAGGCACTAGGTATACCTAATACATATTACTGGCCTGTAAGTGATTTTACTTATGTATCTTTCTGCAGCTGACCATCAAAACAAACATAAATGCAAATTCTAGTAAAAAAAATACTTCTTGGTTACCATGGTTAAGCACGCCTTCTTCCAGCAGAGATTGCCACATCCCCACAGCATGGGATCGAGTCAGTACACAGGCACTCTGCATCACCAGCCAATCCACCAGCTCGGTACCAACACAGCATTGCCTGCCATAAAAATACAATGTTACCTACAGGTTTAAGGTGTCCGGTATAAGCTCAAATGTACATAAAACATGCACCTGTAAGTCTTGAGGTGGTACTTCCTGTCTCGGATCATGTGTGGTGCTCTGGACAAAATAGCATTTCGTAGAACCTTCCCCGCACGCTGCAGCTTCTCAGAGGGAATCTACATAAGACCAAAACAGTGAACCAAAACTGTCACCCAGCATCAGAGTGCATGCATAATGTACACTATCTATCTTTCTGTATGTGGTAGTAAGTGGTATTCACAATAATGCTAGTAAACACACTTCACATAAGCCCATATATCCTTTACAGAGCACACCTGCAGACAGTGAAAGGGCAGTATGCACATAAGGCCGCAGTTGTAAACAATAGAAGAAAAGCAGGCTAATTGGGCAGCTGGCATCGTTCTTTGTGCTGAATATATTATCTGGGATTAGCATAACTACAGAGGATCACATCTGTGAATCATCCCTCGGATCTGTTGAGAGGACGCACTCACTCCTATGAAATCTATCCTGACGATTCGGTTCATTCACAAACACTACTACTACACTACAAACTAAACTATTCAGCATTCCACTGTCATGCCTGGTTTACAGCAGAATATTTACAATGTATGACCTAGGTGGGAATAAGTAAACATCTTGCAGAGAAATATAATGGAAGACGACGGTGAAGGTTGTCATTCATCCAGGTAGAGGTCATTCTGAAAGTTGAAAAAGGGCATCTGGACGAGGTTTTGATTGTTGAAAAGCTGTTCAACAATCAAAACCTCGTCCAGATGTCCTTTTTCAACTTTCAGAATATAATGGAAGC
>JAVQKC010155154.1:0-18402 GCA_036025475.1 Philypnodon macrostomus
CTCTCTCTCTCTCTCTCTCTCTCTCTCTCTCTCTCTCTCTCTCTCTCTCTCTCTCTCTCTCTCTCTCTCTCTCTCTCTCTCTCTTTCTCTCTGTTTGGTGATGCTGTGCGTAACGGTGCCTGAACTGAACAAAACACCCCCTCATCCTCACGTCAAACATAATTTGCTGGGCTTCCCTGGTCGTTAGAACTTGTTCAGTCATGGAGAAGTTAATAATCTTGGTCGTCTGCCTTTTTGACATTATAATTCTTATGGGAAACGCTCAGGAGCACCATTTACGCGCGCGGGGGCCGTGGAGACAGCGCTTTCAATGGGAAAATAACGGGCGCGTGTACAGTTTATTGAGCACGGGGACACAGTATCGCTCACCTGTACAGAATAGAAGGCACACGCAGGTGCTGTTGACCACAAAGAACAACCGCAACGCGTCCAGGTCACTTGGATCCAGACCTAGACTCGAGCAGCAAAATGAACAAATGGACAGGTCTGTTCTCGGACCTGATGCCGGCCAGTATCTACTCGCCTCTGATCGAGGAACACCACACAACAACACTTTAGGTGCAGCCCAATCAACTTTAAGTGCAACACAGGAGTTCTCCGGGAGTGGAGTCCCACGTGGAGGTCGCAGCACACCGGGGGATGAAGCAGCGGTGCAACAAGCCACTATCCTCCCTGTGCGGTCCACGGACAGCAGACCCGGCAATAATGGACAGACCGCACGCGTACAGCAGAGCAGTTTACCCGGAGACACCCGGGGTTTACAGAGGGTTCAGTCTATGACCCAGGTCACTGCAGAGACCAATGTGTCCCACACGCCGCTGTCTGGTAACGCGGTGGAGATACACTTTCCCCGTTTAAGGCTGCACACACCACAAGACACGGACACGGGTGGCCCGCAAGATCCACAGAATAACCAAAACTCCATTTTCTATAACGCGTACCCGCCCAACCACAGAAACAGGCTCCCAGCAAGGCCTCTACCAGGAACGGGATACGGGACTAGCTTCTTCCACAGCGGTGAGTCTAAATAAAAAAGTAACATTTTGTGAAAGTTTGGCCGTGAATCATTATATTCAGCTATCCGTTCTTGGAGAATCTAAAACTGATTGCGTCAAAAGTCTATGGTGATATTGGGAATTTATTTCTGCAGGTTTACCAGATCTGGTTCCAGACCCGTACTTTATCCAAGCCTCCTCTTACATACACAGGATGCAGATGTATGCACTACGATGTGCTGCTGAGGAAAACTGTCTCTCCAGGTGAGTGTGGAATAACTAAGGCAAAGGATTCCTGAGGTGAACGCAAATAACTCTGTCACTGACCATAAATCACTATCATCATGTGACTTTAATGTGCTGTGAAACAAACATGTCTGTAGGTGAGTATATACTACAGAAATACACTAGAGACTGAAGACAACTCTAGCTGTGTTTTCATGAGCACATAAAAACAATCTTAGCTCAAATTGAAATAGACAAGGTATAAAAGTTCTTCCCTTCTTCAACAGGTCTGCGTACCGGCCTGGTGTGAGTGACCTGGAGTACAGAGTGTTGTTAAGGTTCCCACAGAGAGTGAAGAACCAGGGAACTGCAGACTTCCTTCCACTGAGGCCCAGACACCAGTGGGAATGGCACAGCTGTCATCAGTAAGTCCTCTCTGGCTGCAGGATAGCTTTTCCAGTAAGAGTCTTGGATAGTTAATTTACCTTAACTGTTTCTAGACACTATCATAGTATGGAGGCCTTTAGTAACTACGATCTGTTGGACGTCTCCACTGGACACAAAGTGGCTGAAGGACATAAAGCCAGTTTCTGTCTGGAGGACACATCGTGTGACCCCGGAGTACGCCGGCGCTACGCCTGTACCGCTCACACACAGGTACAATTCAAATAAATACTGGCTCCTCTTCACTAGAAATATTCTAACTTTATTATATGGCTTTAATCAGGGGCTCGGTCCTGGCTGCTATGACACATATCATGCCAACATTGACTGTCAGTGGATTGACATCACTGATGTGCCTCCAGGGAACTACATCCTCAAGGTGACGCTGTGTTTACTGTAAGTATATAATTTTACATAGAGCTGACTCATGGTATCTATGTGTCTTGACAGGTGACAGTGAACCCTGATCATCTGGTCGAGGAGTCGGACTTCTCCAACAACGAGGTGCAGTGTGACATCAGATACACAGGGAGCTACGTTCAGACCAGGAACTGTAGAATCACTGTGTAAACTGTTCTTTACTTTATGTTTATAGGCACGTCTATGAAGAATTTGAATATAAAATGTGAATGTTTTATTTCACAGAAGTTGATTGGCACAACAACTATAGTGGCCATACAAATATTGTATTTACGTTAATGCTATAATGTAAGATTATTTATATTGTTTTTTTTATTTAAGTATATTTCTAATCAATGCAAGGAAAATTTGTTCAAGTAGTATTTAATTAATCAAGCGGTCTTTTTTAACATGTAATACCAATAAATGTGGGGCTGTCACATTTTGTCAAAACCCAAAGAGACACTGACAGAGTTTTGTATCGTTTGAGATAGATCTGTGAGCAGATCATTGTAATTCTATTTATCCATACCTTCTGTCTACAGCATAGGTCTTTATTACAGTGTTGACTTGTACATTTCACATTACACCATGGGGACCTCGGCACAGGAGTGAGTAGGAAATAAAACACACTATTACAGATGAGTGAGTGCATAAACATTTATTCACCGGACCAATAAATCCATGTTCTATGGACTTAACAGTGAGCACTTTGTGGCAGGTTACTGACTAACTGGAAAAGTGTAAGCATAGTTTATTTAATTTAATAAAACACTGATGACCTTATTAAACCAATTCAAAGTGAAGACTAAACTGCATTTATGTGAGAGTTTGAGAAATTACTTAAACACTGAGAGTGCCCTAAAGCATGAAGCCCTATTACAAAAGTGGAGGTGAGCTCATGGAGTGCAGTCTCACTAAAACAGGTGGCCTCCATCTCATCATGGTTTGTCCTCTCTATATACACTGTACATGGAAAACACTGAACTTATAGACATCATAGTTTCCACCTTAAAGTGAGCCGTATAGACTTCTGTTCTCCTCCCCAAACATGGTCTTTCTTTTGCACCCACACTGTTTTTTGGTTGGAGAGCTGGTGATGTGAGCCACGGATGTGAACTTGAGTGTGACATTATATGCTATGCTCCAGTTGCAGTTTGCTAAGGGCAGGCTGTACCCCAGAGCAGTACAGGACACTGCTGCTGCGGATGGTAACGATGAGGAGAGAAATTCCACAGATTCACAGACGGCCAGGAAAACCTGACATCAGCAGCACAAGGGCTACAGCAGCCTTATCTTGGAGAGAGCATATGCGTATTGAGACTGGCCCACACTGTTTGAGACCTACTCGACAAGCCAAAAGACTAGACACATGACGGCAGAGATTGTAAATGCTGCAGACACAGCTGGAGAATTATTTCACAAAGACCTGCTGACACGTTGCAGAATATAATCCACAAATACAAACCTCCTTATTCACAATTAGTATTTAACTATGAAACAAAAAGATTATATATATTTAGATGTCGCCATTTATTTATGTCCTACAACCTCTCTGGGTGGAGTCGGTGTCATCCCTGCATTACTGCGGGTTCTCTTCAGGTGCTCAGGATTCCTCCAAAGAAATACAAGTGTTTGGTCAAACCCTAGTGAATAAATGAGAGAGTGAATGGTGGTCCGTCTGTTGAAGTCTCAGTGTCATCCCTGCGACTAACTGGTCATTGTCCAGATTGTACCCTGCCTAAAGCCTGCAACAGAAAAAAGGCAGCAGAAGATGAATCATAAACAATGGCAAATAATGTTTAATAATGAACACCACAAAGGGTCGGGACAGATTGTAGAGCCTGAACAATCCCTGTGTGTGTGGTAGAACGTCATCGGTATTGGCTGTCTCATTTGTCTCTGTTTACCCAGCCAGGATTGTTGAAAACTAAGAGAGGTGGGAGACCAGCGGGTGACATCCGAACAGTGTTTACCTGGGCAGGATGAGAGCAGACCTGCATCATTAACGACCTTTCCTGTTTGAAATAGAAGAATGCGTGCTTCATGTTGCCCGGACATTTCCCCCTGTAGCTGCTGTGCAAATACCAACACAGTCTGAGTGGAAGTCTGTCTGCATTAACTCTGATTGGTCAGATTTGAGTGTGTGCTGACTCGGAGAACAGGGGTGACCGGTGGTGGAGCGAGAGCATGTTTGGATTGAATGTGCTGATGGTTCAACAGGTTTTACACCAGAGTGTCAGACATGTTGTACCAAACATCTGCCCATATGTGCCATGAGAGAAACATTGAGCCCCAGACATGAACTGAGACACAGACATGATTTTTGTGAAAATAGTGCACTCAATCTGCGTTCAATCAGAGTTTAGTGTGAGCTTTATCACCATGTTACTATACATTTCTGTTGTCTGTTCTGACTTTTCCATAGATTATTTTTCTTACCAGGATGCAGGGTTTAAGGACAGGGGTTTGGGGTTTTTTTTGTGGCTAATGTCTTCTCCTCTGACAGACTCCATGTAAAATAGCTCATCAGACCAAACAGTGGTTATCTTCACACAGGGAAACCTTAACAAAATATGAACACGTAATTTGCTTCTGTTCATCATCTTTGCTGTATAGATTACCTACAAAATTGACAAAAAAGACCCATTTTGATTATTTTTTGAACCCACCCTAACGAACAAATGAGTGACACTGTGTGGATAAAAGAGGTACTGTTTTTATTCTACCAAAAACAGATTTTTAAGCTAACACGAAACCTTTGAGAATTACCTGCACAAAATGAATACAATTTAAAAAAAAGAATTAGGCAAAGGTAGAAGAAAAGGTCTGAATCAGAGCCAAAGTCTAATCTCTATGGCTCTGGTCTGAATGTAGTTGTTCTGTTTGGTTACGACATCTTTACGCGACATTAAAACGATCTCCGGTGCCATACAAACCGTTCTCTCGAGAGGAGCAAGGGAAGAGCTTAAAGATGCTTTGCGCTCATCATTTTTCATTTCTCTCAGCCTTTGCTTTCATTTTAGTCCTGGCCGTGGTTGAAGCGTCTTCGGAGCGGACCAAGACAGTGGAGTTCAATGTGAAACCTGGAGGAGTGGTGCACACTTTCACGGAGGCTATAGTGAGTTACTTTATTTTTTACCATTTTAATGATCTTTTTCTGTCTTCGCATAGACAGCTTAGTTTATTTCGCTGCTGCAGAGAATTATTCATAAGTTTTGTCTTTTGTGCCGGATTCATTTTTATGTATTTAAAACAAAACGGATGAAACATAGCTCTGAGCATGGCGCGCTGTTATGACGTCTCAGCCTGTGAGGGCCTGACACGTCGCGGCCCAGGTGCCACAACGTCTCCATTCATTGGCTACAGCTGTTTCCTTATAGTCAGTCTATGTTTTACTTTTCATTTAGATATCGCAGACATGTTAATTATTATTATTACATAGTTTTTTTTTCTTTTTAATAAAATGAAAATCAAACAATTCAATCAAATAAAAATACAATTAAAAGTGATTGATGAGCATAGCTGAAGTTGCGTTGTATGCAATTCAAATATATATTTCTCACAAAATGGTAATTCTAGATGTCTTATTATGTCAATGTTTTTTTGTTTTTTTTATTTACAACAGGAGGAATATAAATGCTCTTTCACATATGCAGCACAAGGGGGAACCAATGAGGTGAGCTCATCATCTCCATCAATATTTAGTTAGTATGGACAGGAAGTCACAAGAAGCTGCTTATTTATTGTTTGTTCCAACAGGACTGGCTCATGAGCGTGGGTCTGAGTGATGATGACAGGCTGTTTTCCTGCTCTGTGTGGAGGTAAACTACAGTTTTAAAACATTACCAAATATACCTATGGATTTGGTGATCTGTGTGTCTCAGTTTGTCCGGTCTCGCTCCAGTACAAGACCATGAATCGGTGTCATTACAGATTTCATACCAACATAATGCCTCACATATTAAGTGACTGAATGCATACATAAAAGCTGATGTTTATTTTTAATTTCTGCCAGGCCCCAGGGGAAATCATACCTGTTTTTCATGCACTTCAAAGCTGAACTAAAGGGGACCAAAATTGAATATGCCAATGCATACGTAAGTATTAATGAACGCATACATTCCCTGAGCTTTGTACCGTCTACAAATAAAAAGAATTAGACAGCCCTAGTGTCAAAACAAATGAATAATGCGATGTCCTAGATTTGGCTTGACATTCTTTGAAAATTGGTGTACTTGCTATAAACCTGTCGTCTTTTTATTTTACACAGCGTTATTCCCGTTGAGTGATGTAATGGTTGACTACAGAGACAAACGTTACCTTTCAAATAGTGTAGCCATAAAAGCTGTTTGTCCAAATGATGCACATGGATTCTATAGCGTCTGCATAAATGTCACAAAAACTGCATTGTGATTGATCAGCGTTTCTGCAAAATGGGCAAAACATAAGCTAAACACAGCAATATATCTGCCAGCTTTTTGCCTACAGTTACTTTCTTCTTTATTGACTGGTATGGGACAGGAAACAGTTTAAAGCAAGAGACAACAAAGGAAAACAAAATCAGTGACACATCTAATAATGACACAGCTTTGCCTCTGCCTCTGTGAGCTGAATACGCATGTACCACAGAGTCTCAAAGGAAAGTAGGCTGGTGTTCTAGACTGCAGCGGTTTCATCATGATGACCTGCAGAAAGTACAGCTCAGTGTTATTGCAGGTTACAGAGGGGCTTTCCAACATATCTACAGTACTGTGCACATGTTGAAGACTAGACATGCATTTTTTAACTCAAACTTCAAAAAGATCAAAAGTTTACTTATACATTTTTGATGCACAAGTAGGTTCTTCCCACCGTTTCATTAGTGGGAGCCTGGTCCACGATAACAAATGAAAAAATATTTGCATTATTTTGTTAAATTTGATTAAATATATAGAGAGAGACTGTCCGGTTTTATCTGCCTTAAGATCACAGATATCTTGTGTATTTTCAAGCTTGACAAAAAGAAAGATGCTGTGAAAGAGTCAAGATGCTTCAGGAAACGGTGGTAGTAGTGGCTTATAGCATTAGTTTAGTTCATTACTAAAAGTCTAAACGCTTTCTATAGCCCTTAGTTCTCATATATGGTTACTTTTCTCAACTAATCATTTCTGAGGCAGTGCGCAAATCAAAGTGTACCTGAATTTACAGTCCTGAGAATAACACTTGATTTACATTTCCATGGAAACGCTTCATAATGCAGTTATAGACACTTACAAACCCAGACAGCAACCATATACAGTAGCAAGAAAACTTTATTTGTTGAATAAGTAGATGTCTCGTGAGAAGTCAAAGTCTAGACATGGAGTTGTTCATTCTGCTCTGCCTGAAGTGGTCATCTATAAAGTAAATCACATCATGACACGCCTCCTTCCCCCGGCAAGGACAGACACGGCGCCTCCTCCTCCTGCTGCACTGGCTGTGGGCCCTGAAAGAAACGGCAAAACGCACGGAAGATAGCTTCAATAAATGATGATGACAAAAATAAGCACACGCGCACACACACCTGCCACCCCCGCTACACAAAGTCTCCTTGACCTTGTCATGGTGGCATCCTCCTACCTCCACCGACCGTCTGTTGCTATGTCTCCTTTTTCTCAATTTATTCTTCTCCTTGCTTTGTAGGTGCTTTTTTTAACTACTACATTTGTGTGTCTAGTCACAGGCTGCAATGGCGGGACAAAGTGACGTGCCGTTGAAGCCGGGGGAGTTTACCATAGGCGATTCTACAGGTAAGAAGAATAGACTATATAACTGTATATAACTGGTTGTCATGTCAATCACACTGGCTCCCTCTACCTGTCTCTCCTCCATCACGTTGAGAGGTCCCCGCTGATTTGCCTCTTTAAGCCTTTTCTCCTGCTGTGAGTGGGTTGCTATTTGTCCCTGTAGCATTTTTTGTTGTTATTCTGCTTTGTGCTCAAGTCCCAGTGTGATTGCGGATCTAGACGCTGATTAGCAGGATTTGACAAGTCACACCAAACAAAGGTTTACACGGTAACTCCTGATTTTAGAAGATTAGACTTTACTGTAAGCAGCAGCTTATCTTAACAATGACCCAAATTTAGACCTGGTTTAGAACTGGTTCAGAACTGGATTAGATCTGGTTCATTTTCCTAGTTTATAGTATAATTTAGTTCTGGATTTACACATGAAATGGTACTTGGAACATCACACACTTGGTTCTTAGTGTAAAAAGTCTGAGAACCACTGCTGTAGATAATCTTTTTTAGCTTATTGCCATTTGCCTAATGGATTAACTCTACAACTATGTCACAGATCTATGCTAACATGTAGTAGCACTCCACAAGGAGGTGCTGTCCAGTCCTTACTCATCCTCTCCGAACACACACACACACACGCACACGCACACGCACACACGCACTAAGCACAAGTAAAACATCAGCCTAAACTCTATATTCTTCAGTTGTGTTTTAGTGATTGGTGTCTTAAAAGAAACAACCTGGGCATATTTTAATTTGAAGGCACAAACATGTAATTACTATAATTTATTATGGAATGGAGTTTGTGTGACAGATTTCACAGTTAACTGAGTTAATCTGCTCAGTTTGTCTGTGGCATAGTAATATTGGTAATGGATTTACTGGCATGATGGTAGTTGTTGGTAGTATATGGCTGGTCCATCCCAGTTATTTTCCAGCGTAGTGTCCCCTTGCTTTTACTTTCTGTGCCAACTAACAATGCAGGTCGGATGCGAGCTGCAGCTCCAAAACTGCTGCGGCAGCTCTGCTCTGACACTGACTGGTTTCAGGTGCATTTGCTCCACAGTGCTGCTCTGGACTGTGTTATAATGTTTTTCTTTTTCCTCTTGTTCTCAGTAACCCAGACTGATGGGAAGTTCAGTGCCCAGCTCTCAAAACTCACTGTGATTGGGCGGACAGGACATGATGAGCTTTAATTGGTTTGAAGCATGACTACGCTGTGACCTCTCTGGAGGACCACTGTTTCAGCACCAGTCGATGAAGGACAGTGACACTTCAAAGGGACAGAGCTGTCAAATAGTGCGTTTATCATGGCACCACTGTATTTTGCTACATTAATTACATTAATTTTTACTACAATGGAACAGCAGGACATTTTGAATTTGATGAATTATTTCTTAATGCTTCTTAATTTCCAAAAGCTTTACACAATCTAAATCGGAACCATCCAAGTGAATGTATAGTATAGAGGCATGACATTGGGGAGTATAGATTACATATTTAGAGTAGGCCAGGATTTATCCTTTTGTAATCCAGAGGGGAAAGTGAGTAATCCCTAATATCATCCTCATACATTTCTCTCAATCCCACTTCTGTCGTGAGCTGCTATTAAGAAGAGCTCATATTTCCTTCTGTTTATCTACATCTGCTGCACAAACAGCGCCTAAGCCTCACATATCATCCGCAGAGACACTTCATACTTGATAATTACGTGATACAATTCCCTGTCTGAGTGAAGAATGATGTAATTTATGCCAAAGCTCAAGTCTTTTAAGTTAGCACCTGAAGTTGTACTAAGCACATCTCACATTCATGGATTCCTTTTTTGTCACATGGCCTTTTTCTAATTTTAATACCTCCACAATTGCAACTGTTTGAAGTTGAACTAAAAATTCGTTCAGAAGTTCGGGGTTTTTGCACAGACGCCAGGCAGATGCAGAGATGCCCTGAAGCTTTCATCCTGCAGTGCCACATGTGTGGATCAGCAGGGATATGGGATCATTATCACAGGGTCCCTGTCCAGTTTGGGCTTTCTTATACAGAAAAAAGGTCTTAATCTCGCTCCCATTGATCCAGCCTGATATCCCACACTAGGGTCCAAAGGATAGGATCTATGCATCTATGCAGATTGGAGTTTTTTTGCTGATTTTAAATCTGTAGTTGGGTTACTTTGTGAGATGCAGTGCATACCTTGTTAGCCTGGGTTTGCTCAGATGTGGTCCTCCCGGGTTTAGGAAGTACTCTGCGGGGATATTTGTCTTCCTTTTTGTCATCGGCAGGCTTCCATTCGCAGTCGCCACGGGAAACGACAACATCCAGATGCTGACCCACAACAGGAGGCAAACACACAAAGATGTTACTTAGTTTGGTCAACGTTTCTTGATTCGTTCTGAAATGTGACAGATTTTTCAATAAAGGCTTGAGGATTCACTGTTGCTTTTGTCTGTTTCTGCACAAGACTAGGTAATGAGAACAAAGCATTAAATATTCAAATCCAATGTTGCTGAGGCCAAAGTGAACTTGACAAGACCATTTTTATGCTCCTTGACACATCTGCCGAAAATACAAATCACTTTAGAAGTGACACTAATGCATGCATAACTTACATAGAGAAATAGTTGGACTACAAATTGAGCATGATGTGAAAAAGCATTACAAGGAATTTGTTGAAAGAGTATTCTGTAACCGTACGCAATTAAACTATTTTGTCCTCAGACAATTGTTTCTGCGAGATAAGAAGCTTCTATTGTTTTGTCTTGATTTCTGGAGGGAAGGGGCTTTGTGGGGCGGCTCTACTAAATCCAGTGGCACATATGGGAGTGTATAGGCCGCTGATCTTTGTGGGTTTATAGAGATACAGTGCCAAGAGGGATTTATTCATCTAATGTTAAGCCAAGGGGGGAAAAATCTGTAATCTTGATTGTCCTTTAATTGGCATCAAGTTCAAAACACTGTGATGTAACAAGGTGACATAGCCTATAGCTAGCAAGGGTAAAAACTATAAATAATCTGTGTAGAAAGTATCCTCTTTAAGTCACCTCATTTTGCAGCCTTGTTCAGGGGAAAATATATCTCCTTTTTGGTTGTTTTACAAATAAATCTTCTACACAGTATTTCTCTACTGTATCTTTCACCATCTGTTACCACAGCACTGAAGCTGTTTACCTTCAACTTTGGCCTCAAGGAAAAATCATGTTTTTCTGTAATGCTGCCAAGATGTGTTTTAAATGAACATATAATAGACAAAACTTTCAAAAGCTGGTGTCTTCTCAGTACAAATTATTTTCTTTCCAGTGGTACTCGGGAGTCTTGATTGAGCTAGCTTAGTTATGTTATGTTCCTGTTTTAGTCCCACATTTATGAGGTCTTTGGCACAGTTTAGACTTCATTTATTCCTGGTTTAGTCTTTGTAAGAGAGAGTTGTATGCCCATTTCAAGTCTTTTAAATATACTTAGATTAGCATTTCATGATTTCTCATTTGGTTAGCTGTTGTCTATTTGTTGATGCGTGTCTCTTTAAGGTCCTATTTCCCCACAGCTGACCACACCCACTTCATTATTACAGCAAATGCTAACAACAGAAAGTTACAGCTGTGTTTCTACAGTGGGTTAATATTATAGGGCCCCTTTCAAGGTTCTCTTTGACATTAACAGGGGCACATACTAATGCACTATTTCTACTAACTGGTGTTTTTAGATGTTTATCGCTAGTTTCTGTGTTACACCTTTTTAGCCCTTCCAACTCATTGGGAAGGGAACAGATGGAGGCAGTGACTGGGTCGGTCAGGCCAGAGGCAGCAGAGGAGATGGATTTAAAATTAAAAAAACAGGCTTTGCTGGTAAATGATGTCCAGCTGCCCCTTGATATATCCCAGTGATATTGAATCAGTACGCTACACATTTTGCTTGTTATTCAGCAAAGAACACCATGTAGCAACGTTTTGTAAAACCATCACCTCTCTTGACAGCCAATATCTAACCCAGACAATGCCTCACATGAGTGACGTGTCTGTCTGCACTAAACTGAAATTGACAAAATGATCTTTCTTCGTCCTGTCGTCTAATAAATTGATATTTAAAAATAAAAAATGAAACTTATTGAATTAAATATTCAGCAAAAATTCAACAATGGGTGTGTAAGACGATGAGGAAAAGACAGCTGAGATTGATATTATAACTAATCATTCATAAGGTCCCTCTTTCCCCCTGCTGACCACGCCCATGTCATGATTACAGCCAATGCAAACACCGGAAAGCAGTAGCAATGTTTCTTATATAACATTTTTATATTTTAACACACTCTCTCTTAAATAAAGGTTCTCTTTGGGAGTTATGAGAATTGATAGGATATGTTAGATGTTTTGGAGATGAATTCAGAAAAGCCAGATTGAGATGGTCTGGACATGTACAGAGGAGGAATAGGGCAATATGGGAAGAAGGATGCAGAGGTTAGAGCTGCCAGACTAGAGGACAGAGAAGATATATTGTTGTTGTGAAAGCGGACATGAAGTTGGTCGCTGTTAGAAGCTGATGCAGAGAATATGGTTAGATGGAACAGCTGATTCACTGGAGCGACCCCTGAGAGCGAACAGCACAACAGGAAAACAAGAGGAAGATCTAATTTGATTTTCACTGTTGCCCTTTAGTTAGCGGGAGGCTGGTGTGAAACGAGCATCTGTACAGGGATTCTTGTTACCCGTGCAATAACCCCACAGATGTTACACTGCCCTATGCTCTTGGTGTGCACACGAGAGATTTGTATTAAAAAAAAACACACACAAGGAATACTATCTTGACACTCACCTCTGTCACCTTGGAAACTTCAACCTCCTCTGGGCAAGCCTTGACTTCACTCCACTCTTGCTTTTAGATTTTTTCCACCTATTTCCCACCTGCGATGTCTCACACTGTCGTCGATTGCAATCGTCTCTTCTCGGGGTACGGAGGAGCTTGGCGGGGCTCCTTGGCTGGCTTTGAGTTCTGGGATAGTCTGTGGTGTGGATAAGGGGGTGGTTTACGCCCTCTCCGATTTTGCTGTCCTATCTTGGGTTTGTTTGGTAGAGTCATATTTGAGGGGCCAGGCATTGAAAGTGGTCTTCGCTCCCTGACATTTTCTGGGACTGTGGGTGGCCGAACGGCAGAAGGGGTGGATGTAGCAGATGCTTTGTGAGGGATGCTTGGTGGGATCTGATAGCATCCTAGTTCTTTGATGACAGAGGGGCCGAAAAAGGGCGGTGGTTTTAGAAATGATGGTGACTGATGGGGCATTGTGACTGAGGTGGAAGGAGCAGGGGAGGGGGATGAAGGTTGCGAGACGGGGCTATTTGGGTGCTGCAAGTTCACAGTCAAAGGGGAGAGTCCTGGAGTAGGAGGGCGTACCGGGAGTGTCCTTTGAGGAGACACTGGCAAGGTCATGGTTTGGGTCAAGCTCTCTTTCCTCTCGGGTGGGTTGTTAGTGCCTGATTTTCGGGACCCAAAGCAGTGATGATTGAGTGTTTTCTCAGAGTTTAAGGGAAGGAGCAGGATACTTGGTGGAGATTGGCTCCTAGTTTGATTGTCTCTCCAAAAATTGTTATTTTCGGCGACCCCTGACGACCTCTGAATGACACTTCCCACCGTCACAACACTGGAGCTGGAGCTGTTGGAGCTGCTCTGAGTCTGAGGCTGCTCCTCTTCATTCAGATCAATGGAGGACGTTAGAGAGTCAATCTGCTGCACCACCTCAAGACACATGCAAAGAAAACAATTATCTTGTAGCAATTCCTGACACCGCTACAATCAAGGCTGATTATCATTATTAATTCACGGGACAACTGACTGCTTACAAGGTGACATTTGCATAATACATTTCTTAACAGGCCAAGCCAAGTTGGTGAATGCCTAAAACAATAGGCACTGTGTGTTACATCCGCTGCCATTTTACCAAATAGCATATTTTAATAATTACTTGCACTACATGATGGGATTAAAACATTTCCTACTGGTTTATTGTAAAACAGAGCCCATATAATTTTTATGAAAACGACACAGTATTTTGTAGTCTGGTACATTTTGTCCAAGTGTCTATAATGACCCATTAACAGTATATTGAAAAGATGGATTGCTCTTCTCGGGTAAGTGTGCCTCATGAGATTGAACTATATTGCTTTAAAAAGTACTTTTTCAAGCCAAAAAAACAGGAAGACTATTACAGGAAACGTGAGGGCTACATTTAAGTGGGTGTTCTTTTCTTAAAGGATCTCTCTGGAGACAGCGAGAGAACACTGTACAATGCATCACAGCTACAGAGTGCATGTAAACACTCCTATTTAAAAGACTGCAGAGCCCTGAGTGTTAGCCCAACAGTGCAAACAATTACACAGATGCACGTCACAGAGACCACATATTTACAGTAATAGAGGTGGAGAGGCTATCAGTGTTTGACCTATCTCTTCACCTGCTCTGTGTTGATAAAGTCCCCTGAAACAGATGAATTATTGTTTTGTTCTCAATGTTGAACAACATCTTTACTATTGTCAAAAGATGACCTGGATTGTGGTTGTTACTTTTCCCGTTTAGATTTGAGTGTGCTTTGGTTTGAAGTGCCATATCTTCTGTATTCACATGAGTAGGTCTGGACAGGTGCTGTTTCTTACAGATGTTTTCTAGAATATGACTTTTTAAAACAATGATTTAAATTGACTTCATGGCCCTGTTCTATGGTGTAAAGTTGGTAAGGTGAGCTCTCATAATTATATCGCAGCGATATTATGGAATCACGTTGGTCCGCAGATCCTACGTGTGAACACGCTAACTCAAAAACGAATTGCTGGATCAGTTTCAACTTTTGCACACAGGTGCATACCATAAAGACGCCAAACTCGATTGATTTAGGTACTACTACAATAATTATTAATTAAGTAATTAATTACTGCCCTAAACTGTGAACACAATAACTCAAAAAGTCTTTTTCAACTTTTCTGGACAGGTACATATCATGAAGACGCTGAACTGGATTGAGATTGGTATTTCTACGATTAATAACAATAAATTAATTAACTAATTAATGCCCTGATGCACATTAACTGAGCGAATAATCCTGCTGAACATAAACAAAATTGTATGAATTTTGTCACAGAGATCCGGGCTAGTGTATATTTAATGTACATAGACACATTACAGAGGTCAAATAAAGAATGCTTCAATAGCGACCCCTTTTTTTTTTTTACCCCTATGGGACCCTGGACACACTTACTTTGGCAGAGAGCAATGAAACTTGGTACAGTGATTCTCCACAGTGTACCCAACATGAAATATTATTAGGACCCCACCCTACAACAAACAGGAAGTTGGCCATTTTGGATTGAAATTGGGAGGTCAGGTAAATTTGACAGCCTCTAAATTGCACATAATTTACCCGATTAGGCTCAAACCTGAAACACCCCGGCCATGAACACATCTGACCAATATGATGGCAGCTATCTATAGCGCCCCCTGTTGACTGAAAGAAGGAAATTTACAAAATCCATCACAAACATCAAAAGAGTCAAATAGACCCTTCCCATGTTTGTCATGGTTTGGAGGCGGGTTCTCTTATTTGCCCATTAACAATATAAAAACCCTTAGAAATCACACAATGTCTGATTATGGGGCCTGTTGGCCATAGCAGACATATGGGACTGTTTCGCTGATATACACCTTGCTATCGGGTACGACAGCGTAGGCCTAGTTTTTATTTTACTTTAGTATTTCCCCTGACTTCTTCAGCAGGGGAAGTCCTTTCCCTGACTTCTAGAGCAACATCAAATCAGTTTTTGGGTTACCACTTTGATCAGTAGCTGTCGAGTTTTTAAGATGATGTGGCCCACACAAACTCTCATTTGATGCTACTAGAGGCCAGGGGAAGCCAAAGTAATATAGAAAATGATGAGAGTTTACCTACTTTACATCATAGAACAGGGTATAGTCAATTGTAAGCATCTTATTTGAAACCTCAGGACAGCTTTAATGTCAGGAATTACAGGAGATACAAACATCAGATGACCCTGTTCTCGAGAGTGTCAATCATGATGTTGTTTGACCCTCATGAGCCATCTTTCTATATAATTTAGCTGTATTGTTCTTTGATCAAAACCTCCCAGTCCCATTGCACTTTTAGATTTGTCAAAATGTATTTGTATTAAAATCTATTGGCAAACTCATTGCTATGCATAAGCTTATTCACTTGCTTAGCATCTTCTAACCTCTGTCCCAAATATTTTACAGGCAATCTTCTCTCATAACAGTGCTTGCCTTTTAAATATAACCAGGGGTCTGTAATAGAATAGTAACAGAGCGCTTTGAAAGAAATAATCATTCTGAAATCTTCTCTGGTGCCTTTGATCTGTATCTATCTTATAAAATGTTGTGATATTTCATCATGTAGCCATAAGATTTTGTCATGTTTATGTCAGTTCTAACTCACCACATTGCACCTACAGCTGCACAGTTTGATGCTATACTGTATGTGTCGTTTTTACGGGATGAAGCTCGGATACTTAAATATAAATGGATTATGAAAACTCCTGGGCCTTGATCCAGCTGTGCCTGGAGTAGCATCTGTCCATAAGGGGTTAGTGATGAGAGGCAGCCGAAAGTCACTTCACATCAGCTCTCATCATCAGACCAATGAAGCAGAACCATTTCTAAATTTACCAAAATATTACATACATTTTTTTCTGTAAATGTCTGAAAAAGAGACTGTGGTAGACTTTTAATGCGGACTTCTTAAAATGGGGCAAGAATTTATGCTGAGTACACATATTTCTAGCCTGAATTGTTATCTTTAAATGCACAAGCCCTAAAGGTTTTTGAGCATAACACTTCCGCCCACAAATTGCAGCATGAGGGTGGAAAAATGCACGGCATAGAACTTGAAAAGAGGCTAGTGCTTCTGCCTTCGAGCAAGGAGGCTGTGGGTTCGATTCCTGGGATGACCTGTAAGTCCTCCCTGTGTCAACATAAGTTCTCTCCAGCTTCCTCTAACACTCCAAGTACTATTCTAAATTTCCACTAGCGAATCAGCGTGAGTATGAATAGTTATCTGTCCGTATATGCCTCTGTGTCAGCCTTGCGACTAACTGGCTGCAACCCCTAATGGCAATCTAGAGAATGTATTAAAGAGTTGGCTGTGAATTGTTACCTCTTTCATTTCTTGTTGGACGTCCCGTAGTGCTCCCAAGACCGTCTCTAGATTGTCCACCACGCGTTTGATTTGATTTCGGACAGCTTTCCTCTTGCTGTCCCCTGTAATGTTAGTCCTATTGGGCTGAAACCAAGATTGCTCCAAACTTGTGATTCTTTCTGAACTGGGTCTTGGTTTCCTTGGTCCTCTGAGTGTTGTAGTGCAGCCTGGACCTCTATGGGTGACCTGTGACGAGAAGAGGGCTCTGTCTAGATGGGTATCTCGTAGGCTGGTCAGGTCTCTGTGACTTTGAGAGTTCCTGGTCTGCTGGTGGATGAAGCTGAAACTGGAAGAAAACTGTTGCCTCTTTAGGATGCTTTGAGTTTCCGGACCGATCCAGCTAGAAGAATGCAAGTCTCTTTGGCGGAAACTACGAGTGGAATAGTCCCAAACTTTCTCCACAACAGGGAGTGTACATTTCGGTTCCTCTGGTGGGACAGGTGGGGAGACTACCAGCGGGCCGTACCTTCTCAGCGTAGTGCAAGTATGGTCATTCTGAACATTTTGTGGGCTGCACTTAATTTCTTCAGTGTGGTTCTCCTGCACTGAGCTCTTGATTTCTTGAGTGGAGTTTGCATCTGGATCTAGTTCTGGAGACTGGGTCCACCTAGCGGGACTATCCTCTCTTTGCTTGAGGATATGATGCCCCCTTAGCACCACGGGCAGCATCCGGGCCACCCCCACGCCGTTGCACCCCTTCTTCTCCTTATCCTTGCCCTGAATGGAGAAGAAGCCTTTGAGATGGTTACGGTTTTCTGATTTAACTGCCCCATTGATGTTGCTGTCATGATGCTGGTGGGTCTTCAAACTATTGCGCAGCCATGGTAAGAAGTGCGGGCCGTGAGTCTTGAAGCTCTTGCTGTGGTCCCCGGGTCTCCTGCTGTCAGAGAACATGCTGATGGATCACAGCTCGGGGCTTCTCCATCTACCTCCAGCTAGACCTGTGAATACTCCAAAACTTTTCCTACCATCTTCAACACCAATCCTGTCAATCTGTTGCTCCCTAGTGCTGTTAGACCTTCTAGACTCCACTGTGTTGCCTTTGCCAAGCATCCAGTCCCGAGATTGTCTTCAGTGCACCTGTCTGTGCCTTATTGGCTCAGTCCGTACCGAGGACACTTCCTTCCTTGCCGCTCTCTCGCTCACTCGCTCGCCCCTCTGCACTGCGCTGCCTCTCCTCCTACTCCCTCACCGCTCTGATTCTCTCATCTTTCTCCCCATTTTTCGCTCGCTCGTCCCACAGTCCCTTTATTGTGCCATTTGCTTACAGCTCTCTCTCTCTCTCTCTCTCTCTCTCTCTCTCTCTCTCTCTCTCTCTCTCTCACACTCTCTCTCTTCTCACAGAACTCTGACACCACAAAAACAAAAACAAGAT
>JAVQKC010155156.1:0-20638 GCA_036025475.1 Philypnodon macrostomus
ATTCTTAACGTTTTCCAACGCCGTAAAAATGTGTATAATAAATATTAAATTTCAACACTTCTGTCAACGAAGATTTGCGTCATAGCCTGCGAAACATCAGCAGGGCGGGATGCCAGGCATTTGGCTGTTGTAAACAAACCGGCGTGTGTGAGAGGCCATGGACCCCAAAGGTAAAAAGAGAAAAATAACTGAGAACAGAGGATTCAACATTTCTTGGACCGAATCATTTGCATTCATTGCCAATGCAGAAGGATTGCCTGAATGTTTGCTGCGTTTTATTGCACTCCGTTTGTTGCCCAGATCAGGGGCACGTTATGCACGTTCCATTTTGTTGTTTTTTTCAAATCCTCAAAAAAAAAAAAAAATATCAAAAATCGGATTTCTTTATTGCATTTCTTTAATTTCATCAAAGCAATGAAACATACTGCAATTCATTAATATTGTAATGAAGTTAAACTTGAGGCGGCATCCTAGAACAGAGTAGTCACGTGGTGTGTCATTCTCCACAGGATGCGCTGCACGGAACATTTAATCATAAAGGCTCATTATATATTTGTAGCCTATTATAGATACATACAGCATGCGTTGACTTCATTATTAGGCTTATATAAGGCTTTGAATTTTTGCGGCTCCAGACATTTGTTTTTTTGGTCCAATATGGCTCTTTCAACATTTTGAGTTGCCGACCCCTGGACTACACCCTGAATACTGGCCAGCAAATTGCAGGGATTGCATATACCTGGAGTACTTGGAGAGAACTTGCAGACTTCGCTGAGAGATGAAAACAATTTAGGATTCTGTTGTTGTATTGCCTACAACTATAAAGGAACATATATTCAACAGACAATACAGTGGCTGCAGGAAATGCAAAAATATCTTATGTTTATTATAATACTACATGGCTTATTGTTGGTTATTGATTTAGTTTTTTTTTTCTTCCTCCACAGGCCTCACTATTTACCAAGCCCTGCCTTACATCACACCAATCACCCCAGCTTCAAATACACCTAACTCCACAGAGACCCCGCCCACTAATGTGCCTTTTGTTCTGATTGGCTACTTTTCACTTCTGCTGCTGGGTAAGAATGTGACCATAATCAAAAGCATTTGTTGACTTGGTATAGCTTGGTATAGCTTGGTATAAATTTGATCTTTCATGGCTTAGTGAAGATGGTGATAACTTTACATAATACTTGAAGATCAATTCTGAAATGTTTTGTGTTGTGTGCTCGCAGGTGCTAGTCTAACAGTTTGGCTTTTGCTGAAGGAGAGAAGGCACCATCTTGACAAATGGAATAAGAAAAAGAAAACTAAACGGAAATGACCGGACATTTTGGCCCAAGAACCGACATGAAGTGGACGTAATCCATGGGTGAAAGAAGCACTGGGAGCTGAAGCACTTCACTTTAAGTCTTTGAAGGAGCAGACACTATTCTTCAGTCCGTTTTGTTGATACAAATGTGGGTCAAGCCTTCACCAGCCATAAGCTCTGGTCCATATGGCTTTCTTCTTGAACTCAGGACTGGACCTCAGAGCCAGGAGGGAAGCTAAAATGACAACACAAGTTTTATTTCTACCAAAAAGTGCCCGTTCTAGAGGATTTGTGTATTCATTCAGATGTGTATGGCTGGGTCAAAGAGATTAGTAATTTTTCTGTTTACGTCACATCATTTTCAAAGACAATATCTAGCTTTTTTTTTACACAGGTTATCTGGATCCTGTGACGGTGATGAGCCCTTACCATAAAAGGCATACAAACTTTGAAAACATGAACATTGTTATATGACAAGATCTAATACAGGATTTTAACATGAACACCATTTTCCACCAAATATTACATTTTGTTTGTCTATTAATTAAATCAATTCATTCAGGAATTATGTTTGTATGGTGTGGAGTGGACAGTGTGTGTGTGTGTGGTTCACCTTTGACGGCTGACTGACTGGATGCTGAGATGTTTTCTTGTGGGGCCTCAGTGACACTCAAAAGCCAGTCTATGAACTACAACACATCACACACACAGTGAAGTTAGCCTTTATCATCCCACTATCCTCCCGTCCCTGTGTCTTGACCTGACCTTATGAGACTGTCCACTCCAGGGCTCTTTGTCCAGCAGCAGGGGCAGGCTGTGAGATAGGCCCAGGATGCATGGTGGCAGCGACTGGTCTGTGAGTGACTCTTTCCTGTACAGACCATGTTGTATTGAGGGAGGCCTGGGGTCTGGTTGCCGTGGAAACCACTGGGCCCTGACGCCAAGGAGCAAGGGCATAGAGTGGTCGCCCCAGGACACGACAGCAGCAGAGAAAACCTGGAGCAAGAAGTCTGCGGCCTGAAAGAAACATACAGACAGACTTGTCTCTGCTCAGAAGCACTTCAAAAATGGAGATATCTAGCTTCAAAAAGTGAACTTGTAGGCCATTGGAACATACCAGTCTAATATCTCCACATGAGACAGAGGTGACACCATACACAACATTTCTAATTAGGCCCATCAGCTCCAAAAGCCACTCCATTCGTTTGGCCACACCTGCAGCCAGAAGAGACATGTATACATGCTGTACAGCAGGGGTCTCCAACCAGTAGCTTGTGGGCCCAACCAGTTTTCAAGTAGCTCTCCCATAGGGCTCATAAATTATACAAAAGTGCTATAAGTCAAATTAGATCTCCTGGTAAACCAGTTTAGTTGTTTTAATGCAAAAATAAGCTGTGGAAACCAACATTTTATAAATCTCTAGATACATTTTGAAGGAAAACTAAATTCGTTTTTCTAAATGTTAAAATAAACTATGCATCAGGTAAATATGAGAAGCGCTCTGGCACTTTCAATTTGGAAAAGTAGCTCTCACAGACAATAAGGTTGGGGATCCCTGCTGTACAGTTTAAGATTTTTCCTGCTGTTTCTAAGCGACTCATTTTGCCTGTAGTGCCCTCTTGTGGTTGCATGCAATTCTAGCTTATTCAATTCAATATTTTATCTTCATTGTAATAATAACCACTAACAGATAAATGCAACCACAGTAGAATCAATGGTAGCATACCTGTGTTAGCATTAGCCACCAGACGACATTTGTAGAAGGTCTGTTGAAGTAACCAGTCTATTCTCTGTCTGGGCCAACCACGGAGCACCCCAGAGATGACATCATTGAGACCCAGCAGAGGTACCCTGCCCTGGGACGTCAGGTAAGACAGGACGAAACAGGTCTTTTCCATCTGAGTCTGGAAACGAAAACGGAGCAGTCAGCAGTAGTCCCAGCCATTATTGTTACTGAAACAACTATGCAACTATACATCAGATAGAAATTAATACAAATGAAAAAATATATAACAAAACAAGAAACTAAAAAAAAGCCCAGTATAAAATATTTATATATGTAAAAAGCACACATATTAAATCCAATTAAACATTCTGTAAAACAGCCTTGTCAACTACAGACCTCTTCAACACTTAACTATTTAGTTATATTCAAAAATCATTAAGTTTTATTCAAACATTACCTCTGCAACTTTAGCTATTCTTTCAATCTCTGTGTCTGACATTTCTGAAAGGCACTTGGCTATTCCCACGTACAAGTCCACTTCAGCATCCTGGGAATATCAAATAACATTAAAAAATAAATACATAAGATAACGACGATGACAAAATCTTGTAAAAACACATGGGTGGATGTCTGTGTTGAACCTGTATATTGTTGGGCAGGAGGTTGAAAATTTTCTCAGTGCTTGAGCAGAGGAGGCTCCAGCAGTTGTTGGGGGGGTTGGGGAGGGCCATGGCCTGAGCGAGCCCCTGCAGCACAGAACGACACAGGGGCAGGCGCTGGGGTCGAAGATCATCACTGAACTGCTGTAGACCCAGGCTCTCCACGTACACCTGCAGTTTGTCTTCTGATACGTGCTTCATCCACACACCCAATGACTCATAGAGATGGGCTCGCGTCTGGTACTGGGGAAAGCAGAAATAAAAACTGTCAATACAAATTAAATTTTAGAACTTGTATATATAATGAAAATGTCATTGTCTAATATTTAGATTTTTTTTAATAATAGAAATTGGTATTTTTGTTTTTGCGTCCCATTAATTACTTACCTCACTATTTTTCATAATGTCCAGAAGACTAACTTACACTGAGGCTGTGCACTAGCGGAGGTGATATCCATGAACCCAAGAACAGAGCAGAACTCTGGGAGGACTGGGCCTGACTGGCCGCCAGCACCACACACTCATGCTGTACTTGCTCTCCTGAAGAAACAAATGCCTTTAGTGAGTTATATAACAGTTCTATGATATTATAAACTAAAAGACAATATGCAATACATACCAAAGCCCAGTCTCATCAGAGGGGACAAGACTGAACTCCAGTTAATGGGTGGATACTGGAAGCTTGATCCATTTGATGCCAGTGGTGTTAGAGCAGTCTTGACCAGGTCTGGATGGGCACACTCTGGACCTATATTAGAGGAAATATAGTTATTGGGGTTTATACTGTTTTAAGTGCTACAGAACCCTACCTTTCTTTCCGGCCTCAGTGATGAAGTCAGTAATGGCTCTGATGATGCTTCTTTCTGACAAGTAACTGAAATCCAGAGGAACTATAAAACACAGAACAATACAACAATTTAGAAATTATGCTGCGTTGACAAAAAGATTGTGAAAAACTGCCCCTTAAGAAATATACTGGATGTTAAAACCTGCTGTGTGACTGTGACTTGTAGACATGTGAGCCAGATACAAGTGACCAACCAAACATACACTGTTGGACTGTAAGCCTATTGCCCCGGAGTTATTGATGATCTGGAAAAGACATGCGTATGTGAAATTCAGTTAAAAAACAGTATTATAAACATTGCAGTTTATTTGTATTGGGTTGACAGAATAAAATAATATGAAAAACCTGTGTGATGGCACGGATGACCTCGTTCAAACGGCTCTGTTGCTGTGGCGATAGCTCCAACTCACTTTTCAGCTGTAGCAAAATACACAAACAGTACTTAACTTAAACAGATTGTATGTAGCGTTAAGTGATGCTGATATGGTTGTTTTGCTACCTGTATGATGTGCGTCTCAGATCCCACTAAAGCCACCAGACCATTCACAGCGGCCAGTCTCTGCATTGTGGGACAGCCCTAAAATGCATTTCATTTGATAAAGCAGTAATATGGATACAGCCCTAAAATCTATATACCATACTTCTATAATGGCAAAGTAGGCAATACATTGTTGGATACCTCAGCCAACAGTATTTTAATCCATGCAGCAAGCAGTCGCGGGTGGATATCTTCTGCTTTACCATGACCTGAAGAGGACAGACCATGGACCACCAACCCCAGAGCCAGGGAGAAGCCTGGTGTCTGAACACACAACAATCAAATCAATGAACCACTTTTAAAAATTATATATTTCAGATTTCATATTTTACATTGTGCAGTGATGTGTGTTCACCTGCTGGCTTTCTTCTGTCAAAGTGCGGAGCGTGTTCATGATCTCTTCAGCCTTTGTCGCATCAATGAGTCCAGCACTGAAGGCAGAGACTCCAGCACAAGCCACTGAGTACGCCAACACCTGTGCGCGAAGTTTTAAGTTGAACATACACTCACTGGCCACTCAGGTAGACCTTGTAACATAAAAAACAGGCACTTTTTGGCTGGGGTTTTTTGTGGCCCTCAGGCTTACCTCTCAATTGGCCCAAATTGTCTTTTTACTGCCTCTGACTCTAGATAATCCAACTAAAAGAAAGCATTGATTGTGTAACAAGATCTCTGTCCACGTCTCTGTGTGGTTATAATATAGAGGGCCACTAAGTGAACAAACCTGCTGAACATATGTGTCCAGAAAACGCATACAACCAAAGGGGACTTTTGGTGAAGTGAGATCGGTCACGTCAGAGAGTGGCCCTCCGAGGTATTCATTTTTGACAATGTGACCCGCAGTGAAAAAAGTGACAAAAACTGAAATAAGTGCTATAATTTTCTACTATAAGATGACTAATTTGCAAATACAAGCCTTTGGTAAAGCTAATAATGTGAATTTATCAAACCATACCTCCTGCAGCATGCGGCTCTGTCCACTGTTCTCCTGCAGATTAGGCAATGTTTTATCTAGAATTTTAATGACGTGAAATTGCTGGTCTGACTGTCCATGGCTGCAGAGTGATGCTAGCACTAAACCGAGACCTAGCATACACCCAGTACTGTGAAACAACAAAGAACAGAACAGCATATAATAATGATAAAATGCACTTGCAAGTTACTAACATTGAATAGAATTGTGCAAAATAAATTTACTTGTATTCCAGATTTTGATTAAAAGAGCAGTTTTCCAATGCCTCCAAACCTCTGACTAGTAACTCAGCATCCTTCTGCTTCGACACATCGCTGGACAAAAAACACATCAAAAAGTTAGCCACCATAATATTTGATTATGGTCATTTTAACTGTCTTAAATCAACCTGAGATGCTGATGGTGCAAGCTGGATAGCACCATGCCCAAGGCTAGCCCTGAGTGGAACTGCACGGCCTGGGATTCATCAGCTGTGGGGGACCCAGGTAGTCCGGACTGAAGAGCTGTCAGGACTTGAGCCACACCGTCCCTCTGCCAGACTACTAACACCGGGACCAAGAGAGAGAGCGCCAGGCTGGCACAGGAGCGAGCGATGGCACTGGCTGTGTTTTCACCGGAGTATGAGCGCTGAGGGGGACGGAGTTAAGACATCATATATTGTTCCTTTTGAAGTGCTTGCATTGACATATTTTGATCTCACAGCCTACAGACATATAGTACAAAATATTGAATTTCCCAAGCTATGATTTCTAGCATAACATTTTATTGTTTTTTTTAGCACATATAAAAATACTTCTTCAAGCAACAAAAGCAGGAGATTGTACAAACATAGTCACAATGAACTACTACACATTATATTAACAAACCATCAAATAATCCCACCAAATTTTATATGATCTGAAATAAAACGTGATCTGCTGTCAGAAAAAAGTAAAAGAAGACATAATTTGCATGTTAAAATTGAGCACAGGAGCTAAAAAAGACAAAGTAATACATACATGAAGGAACCAGGGAAAGACCTGTCCCTTGGCTTTGTAGCTGCTGCTGATGATACTGAGCAGTGTGTCTAGGACCATGGCCAACCAGCTGGACGTGGGGACGAACTCTGGTCCAGCCTTAACATAAGATGTATCATAAGGTGACAGGTGCCATAATGACAGCATTAACTGTAGAGAGGTGAATTAGTATCCTACCCCAAGGCTGCCTTCACCGTCTGTGGGCAGGTTGCTCTCATACTTGGCCACAACAGCAGCCAAACCACTCAGAGCCAGGATAGAGTTACCTTGAACAACTGGACTATCCCTACACATCAAAAAGTGCATAATAGTTAACATCAAAGCACATCAGTATCATATACAAGCCAAATGTAATAAAATTTACTTAGTAGTATTTTTGATGACATCTGCTAATTGATCACGGGTCCTAAAAAAAGAAGTAATAATGGAGAATTTGACAACAACATGGGTAGATATGGATAAGATTGTAGTTAACATTAATAAAGTATTAATGTAGTGTGTCTGGATCTTACCAGAGCCAGGCACAGTGGTGCTGGTACTGCAGCTCCTCTGGGTTTCCTTTGCCTTGTTTTTGCTGCATTTCCAAATCTGCTCGACGGCCCTAATACAAACACAAATACATAAAAACTACATTTCACTTGCACTTATGTACAATAATGTGCTAAAACTACATACAATACAGTGATGCTAACACTGTGCATACCAATAGATGGCAGTCTAATCCTGGACCTTAAGGTAAGAATCATGTTATGTGGCATTGTTATGTGAGCTAACTTGACACATACCTGTAGGACAGCTTGGAAGGCTCTGCTCATGAAGCTCCTCCAGGCCTGAGGCAGGAGGAGGGCACGGTGCCACTCAGAGGGCTGGATATTCACCTGTTCAGAGGAGGAGACAGCATGTGGAGGATATAACTAAGTATAGGCTAATTACTCACACATGTTAATGCTAAAACCTGTTGAAATATAAAATACATATCTGTTTTTATGCCCAAAAGTACCTACAATGACAGCATGATTTGTTTGCCTAAAGTTATTGTCACACTGTAATCTGACACCCCCCTGTGTAAGAGCAGTCTATAGTACCTCATGGATGAGGGCGGTGAGGGTCTGCTGGTAGCTGCGGCTGCGACTGATCAGGAAGCGGTCGATAGGTCTGCCATCTCTGTCTGTCTGAACAGGCAGCTCATAACAGAGCAAAAGGCCCCCTACCACAAAAGCACATATATGTTTAACTGTTGCATTATAATAAACACAGTGCTGTTATAAGTAATGTGAGCACCTGCTAGTCCAGGCTTTAGCCCCGGCTGCTTGTTCTTCTCGTAGGTTTTGAGCATGAATGATGGTATAGCCGCCACAGTTTTACCCTGATCCGAGCGCAGTCCGCCCTGCCTCAAGGCGGAGAAGTACACCCCCCGTGGCATCTGGCTCATCTCCTGTTTCACCAGAGAAGCCAGGAACACTTGAAGAGCTGGGACAGAAGACATAATATGAGAATGTAAACTATAAATGACTGACAGTTCTTTTTGTTTAGTGAGATTGAAGCGGTAAGCCGAGCCTCATGCGGGATCTGTCTGTTCTAATATTTACCTGGTAGAACAGGGACAGGGGTGAGAGCCAATAACTTCACATACGATAAACCAGGGACAGACAGATCCTTCTCCTCTTCCTCTTTGGCCTCCTCATCATCTCCATTGTCAGGCTGCTTTATGACAGGTCTGGCCTAAAGAAAGAAGAACACAAATACACAATGTAGTGTTAAAAATGTATTAGGAAAAAGATAGCACATAGTTCTCAAACTGTGAAAAACACTAAAACTAATTCAGACTCTTACTGCCTCTGGAAGTAAGGTGACTTTGTGGTCCACTTCAGGAAACTCTGCTAGAGCCTTGTATCCACAACTGGCCCCCTCTGGATCCTGAAAACATGCACAAATGTGGTTAATGTTGTGTCGTAGAAGTAGTCTCTGTTAAGAATTCCCATGTAATCCATTATAAAAAGTAACCATGGTTATCTATATAAACACACAATGAAGAGAAAGACACATATAGACCAGCACTGACCTTGTTTACAACATAATTCCACAGAAGACCGACCACCTCCGCTTTAAGTTTCTGGAAAACAGATTAAAAAACATTACTGTAAACAGCAAGCACTCCAGTTTTCAATTTTATAGATTCTGTATACAGAACAATATAGGAAAACTATTTAGGTATTTCAATGTAAATCCGTATCTTGTTTTGTTAATGACTGATCACTATATGTTTTGCTGCAAAGCTAATAACCAAACTGAAAAAGCTGGTAAGAAAGAAATAAGTTCCATTAGAATGAATCATTATTACCTCATATGCCTCAGATTTGACAGGAAGTTGGGGAACTAAAGCCAGTAGCTCAGTGGTGGCTTTGACCATCAGTGGACGGGAATCAGCACTCAGCTCAGGCCCAAGACTCCTCCATGTTGACACTATATCCACTACCTGCAATATAATCATAGCATTATCAGCATGTCATAAGGAAATCTGAAAATGTAAGGTAAAATGTTTTGTTTGTTGGAAAGTAACTAACTAAATGAATAGTTGTACATGTGAATTAGTGCTTTGACAATGTCTGACCTCTGCCCGACACAGCTCATGAAGACCTTGAAGTGCCAGAGAAGCTGGAGTGACCAGGTCTGGCTTAGTGCACTGCTTTAGCATCAGACTTATAGAAGCCAACATGTCTCCTCCATGCTGGTATGGTCTGAAACACATGGTACTTTTAAAACATAAGAACATAACACAGGCGTAGCTAATTCTACAATACAGTTTAAAAAATTGGTAGTCTTGATACAGAACAGATAGATAGAAGATAGAAGATACAGGCTAGATTCTATATGTCATTCAGTTAATCTTAAAATATGTTACATCAGTGTAAACTGCATTATCTAAACCTAATGATGTGTTTTGACAGTGGGTAGATTGTGTGAATGAGAAAAAATATTCCAACACATAGGTCAAAGTGGACTCTTAAAACCAGTTTGTGTGAGGCCACAGTGACCGTGACCATGGACACCAAATTTGCAGAAATCCTCCCGATGCGTGTGGACATATTGTGTTACAAGAATGTGATGGACAGACTTTTGCCTGAGCTTTGACGGCTCTTTACATTAATCCAATGTCAAACCTGATCCCAGACTAAAGCCCTCCTAAACTCCGACCCCTCACCTCTCTCTGCAGATGTCCTGGAGGCAGGCGGCCCGTGACAGGAGCTGCTCCCACTGGGCGTCCCGTCCCAGCACCACCCTGTTGTCTTGCTGGGCCAAGAGACGCTGCAGCTCGGGGTAAACTCGGTCCTAATAAAAAAGTTATACTAATGAGTATCTAAGAACTGTTAGTATATAAAAGAACTAAATCTTACAGCTTTAGAAGTACCACACCTGCTTCTTCCACAGAGCAGTCATAAGGCGCATTGCCACAGCTCGCAGCTTGGGGGCGCTGGCCAACACGTGTAGAGTCTGAAGCACCAAGGGGACACACAGCTGGAACAGAAAAAGAGTGTGATTGATAATAGAGTTATTCCTTCTTTCACTCTAAACAGCATTAGTTAAAATTGCCTAAAGGGCTACACATATCTCTAATAATTTTATATCAGATAAATCCAAGGACATTTTCAAATCAATAGAAATGCAGTATTGAATCTCTCTTGAAACTACACTACTAGTTTTCAAATCAATTCTAATCAGAAGAGGGATGAAGGGGCAGAGGAGCAGCACCTTATGTGTCCCCAGGTTTGGGAGACAGTTGAGCTCAGCATGAGCCAGGGCTGGGTTCTTCTCTCTCCCCAACTTAAACAGCAGCACAGGAAGTAGAGAAGGCACCTGCAAACAGCATATTTATTATATGATCAACAAAAACATCATTTCAAATATAAATCGTCAGCAATCAAAATTATACCGTTACTTCTTATTTATCTTTGAAAAATTATCTGAGCCCGGGTCAAGGAGAACATCTCCACTAACTCTACCAAGGTCTTGCTCAGAGAATTACCCGACACAAAGTCAAAAACTCCAGGCCACTCTGTGCTTGTCCCAAGCTTATATACACAAGCTTCTAATGGCAAAATGCCAATGTAAATGATTTGCTGTGGTGACCTTTATAAACATGCCAGAGAAACCTTACATATACAACATATCTCAAAGCTGATGCTTTCACTTCATCTCAGCATGTTGTCACTTGTCCTTTAAGTCCATGTCATAATTTGAAGAAGCCTAGTCAGATGAGGACAATGTAAAGTGTCTCATGGTTTGTCCTTCCTCACACACACTTTTCTTTGGGACACTCAATTAAGTCTTCATGGACCCAAGTCAGAGGAAGGAGTGAAGGACAATGCAGGGTTAATACTTCATCATAGATGAGTGCTGAGGTCATATATATAAAGCAGTCATGCTCCATGGACATATGTGGGCTTTAATTAACATGAAGCAGCTGGTCACCACCTCGGCAGTCATTTCACCTGAGCAGAGGGGGAGGGTGAAATGGTGATTCTCCTTGGAGTTTGTGACCCTGAACATGCACTTGATCAATATAATTATAAATGTGCACTGACTCTTCATCTTCAAAATAAGCAATGCCCTATTTGACTTTAGAAAAACATAGACCTGATATTAGGACTTTGTGGCTCTGCAGATGAAGCGTTTACCACTGAACTAAAACTCTTCATTTTTAGGGCCAATGTTTTAAAGCCTTCCTCAGATTGAAATTAAAATTGTCACAGATTGTTAGTTATAGATGCAAGAATCCAGCCTGTAACAAAAAGCCTTGACCAGTGGCTTAATATCAGCCTACTATAGCGAGCTCATGTAAGCTGATGAGCCAATGCAATGGGACATTCAGTGGATTCAAATATGCCAATAACCTTCTACCCTGGCATCAAACGACCGGCGCGAGTGGCACTTTGGGAGCAATTAGGCAAGCGGGGGGAATAGTGCATGCGTCTAACGAGGCCCGGTAATGAGGCGCTTATAACAGTCTGTGATATTTCACATCATCTTCACGAGGTACTGACTCTGTACAGTCCCATAGGGGCCAGTGAGAGTCTGCTGGTGTAAAGTCTGCTCTTTATGTAACTGCACAAAATATAGGGTGCAAAGGTTTGTCTTTTAAAACAGGAATTCCCAATAAAGGATTGATGTTTCTAAATGCCAGAAGAATGGTGTCCTAGACTATATGTCTTAATATAACTTCAGTCAGATTTTGTAGGGTTTGGGCTTTGTAGTGGTTTGTTAGATCATTAGCTAGCTAAGAGGTCAGTAAGAAACATATGAATTTACAGTAACAAGTCTTTGCTCTATATTTGACAAAATGATTGGTTATGGAGACTTTAGCAGCTATGTTTGGACAGCTAATGTACTCCATGTGCCAAATCAGCAATAATATTACATCAACCAACATGACCCAGATCGGATGTTGGACCAAATCCAGCAGGTTGTATATCAAACATTGGACAACTCTGCCCACTAAACCTACGATAATAAATATATATATAAAAAATCTAAATAAGATATACTGAGTGTGCTGTCAGTAAGTGGGTAGAGAACATTATCAAACATAAATTGTTACATTGCAGCAAGCTACATGACATTGTAAGTTTGTGTTAGGGCTGACCAGTAACATGAGTGTTGTGCTGTGTAGATGTATTTATGTGTTGTTAGTGAGTGAGTAGAGCACATTAGCAACTGTGTAGGTATCACCACACTGAAGATGCTTCCTCATTAAAGACTGAAGGACTGCTTATCATGGTATGCATTATTTTAAATCAGTGAATTATTATGATCTTAGTAGGTGGTGTACCTGGCAGGGGTCGGCTGAAGCCATGTGTTGGACAGTTTTCAAAGCCAACTCACAGACGTCTTCTCGGCCTGTGACCAGGAGGAAACTCACGATGAGGGTGAAGGAGGAGGGCAGGGGCAGGGTGGAGGACAGAGATGAACTAACAGACAGGAGCCAGTCACAGGCTGCCTCGGGATGACAGGCTGCTGTACGGAGAGTGGAGAGAGCCACACTCAGCTCACTGAACCAGGAGCTCAGAGGGAGAACTATCTGGGGACCAGACTGGAAGACAAAAATAGAAATCAAGATTAGTAAAAGTTGAAATATGTGTACTTAAGAAGAACTATATTTAGAGAGCTGTCTCAGTTTTGACCCTATTGCTGAAGGATTAAATGTTTATTCCAGGGTGATACAGGAAGTCAAGCGTACTAAACTAAGAGGAAATATACTAAAACATTATTTAAAAAAAACATTGTTCTTTTTGCAACACAACAGGCATTTTAACTGAATACCTGGGCAGATGCAAGTGTTGGCCGGGTTATACTCTGCAGCAGGCAGCTGGTTAAGTCCTGGTTGAGTTTATGTGTGTGTGGATCAGCCAGAGGTTCAGTTAGACTTAGACAGGACTGAAGCTGGAAAACTGGGAGAACCAGGACTGGACTTAACCAAGGGGCAAGCTCTGTGTCTTCTGTAGTGAGACTTAATGCTGTAGAAATGAAAAAAATGCTCATTATCTTATTGTAAAGAAACATAAAGATGGACTGATTGCTCAATAATTCTGTCAGTGAACACTAGGTACTTGAAATTCCTTCCTTATGGCGCTGACATATCGCTGATGGAAAAAAATGCAGGTCTGCAAGTACTATCTAATCATCTATAATGAGTTCCTTCATGTAGGTTATTGGGCACATGGGCAAAAAAAGAGAATGAACTGCAGATGTCTGAAAAGGTACCATTCATCTTGCACCCAAGCGTTTTTTTCTTGACCCATAACTGACTTTTTTTGAAAATGTCATAAAAAGTTATCTTGTTAACCAGACAAGAAACTTACTACGACAGGAACATGATTACAATGATAAAGGTAAAAATAAATAGGTTTTAAAAGTCTAATGTAAACCTACTTGGAGGTCTACTTTCACTATCATGTACTGACAGCTGCCTGTAATTATGACTTTTGTCAAGAACATGTCAACAGAACAGGCTGCGACACGAATAATGACATGCCTCTGTGAACATCCTGTAGTTTGACATACGTTTGATGTATATAATGTACAAGATGTGTTACCCAGACTGAGGAGGCTGCTCTGCTGAGAGGCTGGGGCTTCTATCAGCAGCAAGGCCACACCCATCAGCAGCTCGTCCAATGGCAGCTCCTACAGAATAGATAGACAAAATGAACTGTCAAATCTACAATTAGTTGATTTATAAAGTTTGTTCTATGTCAAATTATTATTTCTAATCCATATCTGATACATACAAAAAATGTAATTAACCAAGAGCGTAAATAATAGTGCCTGGGTAGAGAACATTCACAACTGACTAAATAGTTAGTTGTTTTGGTTGTAAGGTGTAAAAGGTACATGCAATGTGTTAATAGACAAAAATGATGATGTTATGTCCACAGAAATCTATGAGCAATTTGATTTTCATTTGTCGTAAAAAGCGCAGATTTTTTTAAATATGCAATTTGTGGAAAGGTCTATTATAAAAAAACATGAATGGACAAGGCATAAATAATTATATTGTGTTAACCTTTTGACATGCAGGCAGCAGCTGTTGTATTAGGTGAAGCAGTGGCCTACAGTCTCCATGTAACTGGAGGCAGCGGTGGCAGGCACACAGCAGCTGGAGGAGCAGGCCAGACCGTTCAGTGGCCCATCGCTCTGTGGACACCCCAATAAGATCCCGAAGAAGAGCACTGACAAAACCCTGCAACTCCAGCACCGCTTCAACTGAATCAACCTGTAATCAAACAGTACACACAGGAACACTTGTTATACAGACGTCAGTGAAAATATATATAGAGATTAATAGATTTTTCTTAATGGTACAATAAGAGGTGTTAAGTTTTATGGCAACAGAAATAAATCAGGCACCATCCAAAATCTTTTATAAACAAGAGAGATGGTTTAACAAAAACTACATTTTGTACATTTGTGTGCCGTCAGTGAGTGTGTAAAGCACATTAGCGACAGGCAAAGACAATGTGATCTCAAGCCTATTTTTATTTCTCTGGAATAGACCTACCTAACTAGAAAATCAATGAGTGTGTCAACATAGCATAGAACTCAATCTTAATCTGAATATGAACTACAAATAGATATGTCCATGTAAATACCTTATTTGGAAAATTATCTTATTTTTAATATGGACCTTAAATCGAATAATAATGTAAAGTGGTTACTCTTTTTAATGACATTGTATGCAAAGTCTATAGGGCCAAATGCCTGCTAATATTGTAACCCTTTGGGCTTAATGAAGACATAGGATAATACTGTACAACCCCATACCTGCATGTGTGGGACCAGCTGGCACAGACACTGTAGGAGACTGTCATACACTGATGAGGTCTTCTGTTGCTCTTTATTTTGAGGGATCGTACTGACAGCTGGTCTCACAGGACGCAGGACCTGGAGGAGATTGTGTCGGAGAAGTGCAAGCTCTGAAAGCCTCTGGGGCTCGCAGTACAAGTAACGCAGGAAGGGGGCTAGCATGGTGATGTATGCTGGTTCATTTCTGCAACATAAAAAGACACTTAGCAAATTACTTAATTACTTTAGCAACTTTAACTTTAAGATGTACAATAGTTTAGTGCTTATGCCACAATTCAATTAATAGTTGCTAATGCTAATAGTGCATATCCAGTTAGCACTAGCAACCAAAAATGAATTGTGCAACTACGCGTGTTAATTTTCAGTGTGAGGGTAGAGAACATTAGCAAGTGGCTAGCAGCAATTAGCGCCATATAAGCTAATGGCTAGATGCTAAAAGTCACTCAATTCTTACATTATGCTGGACTACTTACAGAACCATGGTAGACCACAATAAGCATATTGACAAAAAAAACAAAACCTAACTTTAGACAAAACATCTTACTAGTTGCTAGCTTATGACTTGACGCAAAGTGATTACATTAAAATATTCCTTAATGTGTAAAAGCTTGTTAGAAATATTAGTTTCCAACACTCTCAAACTCATCCAGACCTTGCAAACTACTCATGTACTTTAACTGCTATGCTTCTGTATTTTTGTTCAATTATTGCACATTATTTACTGGCAGTTGTGTATTGAATTATATGGCAAGGAGGGCTATTTGCAGATGGCTCTAAGAGATTCATGCGCGGTGGATGAGGGAGTGGTTGTACAGTGGGTTCAAGGCCTTCTGCCTTGGCCGTGCTTACCTGTCATCAGCCCTTCGAATGAAGTCATCAATCTCTATGAGCAGAGCGGGCCAGCAGTCCACACGGTTCTCCAGGGTCGTGATGTATGGATGTGGGCTACCTCTGCAACACAAGAGGCAGAAGAGGCCATGTTCACACGATGAACTACTGTCACACTACTTCAAACATAGATTCACATCCAGGAAGTGCAGAACATAAATACAGATTCTGGTCAGCATTAGCCTTGGGACTTGTTTTTGAACATAATGGATAGACAGTGTCTCTAATGTCTTGAACTTACTGACTTCCATACATAGTTCTAACAAAGTAAACATTTGTGCATAGTCATCATTCAAGACTGAATGCCAAATGCCATATATACCTTATAATACAAGAAAACCAGTTTACTTTCTGGTGCTAGCAAACCCACTAGCCACTATATACTATATACAATGTTACAACCATATTACAAACTAGCTATTAGCATTTTTAGAAAGAAACAGATGTCAGTAGTAGAAGATGCTTTTTAGAACTAGCAATTGACTTGCACATCATCATATTCGATGAAAGTACACAAAAACTATACAAAGATAATATATTAAGCACCTAGAAGCTAGAAGGCTTTAGGAGTTTTTATGAATTGCTTGACACACATTTATAATGTATAATTAGCTGTATGACTTTCACACACACTTTCACTAACATCTGACTACCTGACTAGAAAAGCAAGCTTAAGCCAAGGTAAAATACTGACATCTGCTTTGCAAAACTGCAGTAGGCTAACATGACTATAAACAATAGATATGAGCATGGCCAATAAAGGTGAACATTTATAACCATTGCTCGTAATACTATCTTTCTGTTAAAACTATAATATGACTTTAGATAACTTTATCCTTTAGTTTTGATAATGCTAATTGTATATTACTAATTCAATTCAATATGGCCGCCTGATGTGTTACTTAATAACTTAATAACAAATGTATAATTTGACACCTTTTGGCTTTGTATACCACTCTGTCCGGTTAGTGCAAACACAAGCCTAGAACCATGACCAACAACTTTGCTAATTTACTGAGCCATTAGCAGCAGACAAACACTGAGGTCAAAACCAAGGTGAAGTGCTTGTTTAGCTTCTGCTCCGGCTATAGGAAGAGGTCATCTGTGCTTAAGAGGGTGAAGCCCTGGTCATCGGGGCTACTTATCAACAAACATAGGATGGAAGCTACAGCAGCAAACGTGTCTGTGCCTGTGGAGTAGGTTAGACATGAGCTGCCCCTGAGCGCTATCTCCTCTGTCTTTGTGTATGTGAGCTTCTAATCTGCCTGACCATCTCGTGTCCCCTCCTCAGGTTCCCATCGGCTCCAATACACTCTTCATCCATCAGATTTCTAGCTCCAGCCCGGCGGACAAAGGAAGAGGCAGGAAGTGCGGCTTCCTTGTCGTTCAACTCCAAGTTCACTCTCGGGCCAGGTGCAATTCTGCCTAAATCAAACACTTAGCGACAAATACACTGCTCAGGCCACAAAGAAGTGCAATCAATAGTGCCTAGACAGCCTTGTGGCATGGGTAAAGAAGCAGTTAGTGCAAGAGGTTTGACCGGTGCAAGCGGAAGCTAATGGGGTGTCTTGAGTTTCTTTAATGAAATACAAGTTATAAAAAATGTGGATTAAATCAAAATATTGCAAATTCTCTATATATCATATTATATTATATAAGTATATTCAACATTGTTAATGCATATTACATAATTTCTTCATTTCACACAAATCAGAATTGTATAGCTATGATTGAGATGCATTTAAAACTGCCCTGTTCAGTTAAAAAATTTAATATTATTTTTTTACTAGCTTGGCCAAGGCATCAAATCTACTATGTGAATGCATTTATAATTACCGGTATTGCTTTTTGCACACACATCTATTGCATGTTCAGTAGCAATCATAATCATGTTATGGTTTTACAGTAAGAAAGATCACAGACAGTGAGCTCCAGACAGCCTGGTCACATGAGCACTAGTCTACCCCAGCCCTGGACAGTCGTGATCCCGCTGAGGGCTAAAGTCGATGTGCGTCCCGGCGGCAGATTGCACAGGGCAGCTCCGAGCAGACGGTCAACAATGGGCACCAGTGTGGATCCTCCATTAATCCCCGCCGCACTTACAGTTACCCAGCCGTGCCCGGGCCGGAGCGACCAATGACGGCCTGGTCTGCCAGGCCAACGGCGCCACCCCGCTGCCCCCGGCACATTCATCTTCCCACCGGGGAGCGGCACGCCGCCAGACAGACAGACACACCAGACAGAGATGAAGATGGAATGAGAAGGGAACAGAGGACAATGGAGAGGAAGCAGAGAAGCTAGAGGGGACGCAGACAGGCTGGGGAGGAAGAAAGAGGTAAGAGTATCAGAGGTCCACAGACTAGAAGCAGGCAGGAGGGGCAGTAGGCTTAGTCTTTTTATCACCCGCTGTAACTGATTAAGGAGGCCCTGGGATCCTGGCAGAGGTGGCGGTCTGAGAGAACAGGAGAGCAAGAGGAGGGGGTCACTGTATCTAACCAACTGGACTGACACAGCAGCACTACTGTTACTATGGTTGGCCAAAACAAACAGAGCATTTTCACAGAAACACCAGAGAAAAGCCTCCACTGTGAAGAACAACATGAACACCCAGACAACTGAATAGCATAAGATGTGTTTTTTCACTGTCCAAAACACATAAAAACACAAAACAACAAAAAAGTTTTCAAAAAACCAGGCTTGCCATATATGGATCATACTAGTCTCTACATACCCTAAACTGGTGGGGCAGGTTTGGGGAATCTACTGTATATTCTTAATGACTCAGGAGCACAATATTGAGCTCATTAGTTAAGCTGAATGAAGCAAAAGTTATGCCTCATTCACACTGATGGATACGGAACGGGCACACACACAGGCTACACATACACACACAGGATTCACATACACACAGGCTTCACATACACACACACAGGCTTCACATACACACACAGGCTTCACATACACAGAGGCATCACATGCACACACAGGCTTCACATACACACACAGGCTTCACATACACACACACAGGCTTCACTTACACACACACAGGCTTCACATACACACACAGGATTCACATGCACACACAGGATTCACATGCACACACAGGATTCACATACACGCACAGGATTCACATACACAAAGGTACAACACTCGCACTCGATGTGAATACGGAAAATGCTCTGCACATGTACTGCATTCAGTGTGAATTGTGGCGTTATGGTCACAACTCTAGACAACAACCCAGTACTTAACACAGTTGAACAAACACAAATCCAAACAACTTTGGAATCTCAAATTATCTCAAATATTTCCGTACAATCCCAGTTAGACAGATTGTATGGACTGAAGTCAGCAGTAACATGGTACCAACAGACTGTGGACTGACCTGATGGAGTAGGGGCAGGTGAATGGTTTACTGGGGTCCCTCTGATCAGCCTGCATCTGTAGGAGCTGTCCAATCACCTTTATCAGCCCCTGGACATTTCTGAAAATTGACATAACATTTAACAATGTAAGAACAAATGTTAGGACTTTTAGTAGAGTTATACCCCAACACAAGCAGAACAATATTATTTTTGCTGCATTTGAAATAAAAAAATAAAACTGAAACATTTCACAGCTGAATATCATTACACTTGGCTTCCTTTCCCTTTTGAGTTTTTGTTGTGAAAGCAGATAGCCAGAGCTGGAAATGCCACTTCTGCTGAGTTTTGTTGTGGTAATGTTATCTGTGTACCTGGCAGAGGGTAGGAGGTTGAGGACTCCATTGAGGACATAGTGTAGATCTGCATGTCCCTGTTCCACCAACAGTACCAAGGCCTCACAGCAGACTGAGCGAACCAGGTCATTGTCACCAGAACACTGCTGCCAAAGGCTCTCCAACGCTGGGCCCTGTACAAAAACCATCACACACATAACAACAAAAGTCAGTATATGCTTTCACAGTTCCTCGTAGATTAGCTGCCTTTCCATACATGTAGTAAAACATTCAGGTTATTATGTTAGCCTCTTTTTGATGCAGATTGAGGGCAAAGGGGCAGCTAACACTAGTAATAGATTAATCCTTATGCATAACACTAAATGTAATCCTTAAACTTTACCATTGAGTGGTTCAAGTACAAGGATAAGTTTTAAGACTCAGAGACAGTTACTACCCCCAAGCTGTCAGACTACTGAACTCTCAATAATGCTCCCAATAATACTGAACTCTCAATAATACTGCACTAAATCACTTTACGCAACATGTTTACTGCTGCTGCACTATTTGAATGTATCATGTATGTGCAATACTATATCATGTGCACTACAAATTCATCTGAAG
>JAVQKC010155187.1:0-11845 GCA_036025475.1 Philypnodon macrostomus
TGAGTTTGATGTGACACCTTGTTCTGTTTTGGAGAGACAAACCGTTGCAGTGTCTTTGAGGTTTTTGAGGTCTCAGTAACAGCGCTGATGGATCAGAGATACTTGGATGTGATGAAAAAAGTGGATTATGAAGTAAAAGAGAAGTTGAACAAACATGGACACTTTGATGTTTGTGGTGGGACTGTGGTGTCAACAAGATGTCTGTCAGCTGAAGTGATGGAGCGTTTGAAGCATGTTTTTATAAGGGCAAAGTCACTTATCAAACAGTGATGCCAATACTGAAGAAATAAATGTTACTGCGATCATACTCATCATCCTCTAAGTTGAAGGGTAAGATAAGCATTTTGTATTCTAGACAGATGGAAAAAAACTATTTAATAACTATATATATAACTATATATATATTATTTGAGATTACAGGCACTTCGGTGTGTGAGGGGTTCAAATCCCTCCAGCTTGCCCAAAGCCTGGATGGGTTAAGAACTTTTACGAAAGTTTGCAGATTTGGAGTGAACTTCAAAGGGACAAGGACTTAGTCTAATTACCTCATGTCTCAAACACAAGATCATATATTATCAAAGACATCTGTTTATTTCAAACTGACATCTTTCAAACTGACAGATTTGTAGAACTGCAGTAGAACTGACTGTGATACAAACACTTAGAAGATATTGAACAAAGTGTTGAGTCTGTTCTGAAGATGTGACCTTTAGCACACAATGAAATGCTCTGTTGATTCAGAGTGAAGTTAATAGAGACAGAAGCTGGGTCTGATGAGCTGCAGCTTTAACGCATCTGTTTAGATTGTTCAAATTCAGGTACATAAATCATATATCCCCCTGTAACTGTAAGTCTCGTGAAAGTGGCTCAGGTGGTAGAGCTGAAGGTCTGTAGTTCGATCCTGTTGTGCCACTGGGCAAGGCACTATCTGAACGTGTTAGTGTGATTGTCATAGGTGTGGTATCAGTTTGTCCAAGGGCAAATGTGGCTACAGAGAAGTCTTACTACCACCAGAGTGTGCTTGTGAAGTGAATCCACTATAAACATAGAGCAAGCTCTGGAAGAGGTAAGTGCATCACTTTTTGTTCCAGACGTGAGCACTATCCTAACTGTCTTCTGTAAATGATTGGATATAAGAAAAAGCTTAATTGTCCTGTAGTCTCCTCACACACACCCTCTCCTCAGTATCTCTCCACACTAATGTCAGTAAAATGGTGTCATTAGTTACATGTATTAGGTCCGGACCCGACGTGACTCAGAGACCTCTGTCTGCCACGTTAGCAGGGGAAAATGCAAATAGTGCAGTGGCAGTGTAGTTGTAGCTATGGTGTCTGACCCTAAAAAGCTTTATACAGTATATTGCAGCGACTATATTTCACTCACGTCAATCAAATCAATTTTTCTGTTCATTACTGTGCATGTGTTTGTTACAAGAATGAGCGTAAACCTAGCTCACATTAACTTTACATTATAAATTAGCTCTATCCAACTGTGAGCACAAGATTGATTTTATTAAATGACCTTAGATCTGAATATTTTTTTTATTGATCATTTGTGATAATGCGTCGCTAATATCAATAGTTGTGAGCTGGATTCGAACTCACAACGCCGGGGCGACCACTGTAGGCTCTGAATATCGGCCGCACGTTTCACCGACTGAGCTAAACCGTAGCCCAAATTTGTGTAATTTCTGTTCAAAACAATCTTTCTATGCTTATACACATACATAGTTGCTTCTGTTGGTCTCAATGAAGGGTATTCATCTTCTGCAAAGCTCTCTCACTTAGTCATTAATCATCATTGAGAAAACAAACAAGTGTAACTTCAATAAACAATCATTCACGTCTAGACAGCTTCCTCTAGTACATTCTCCTTGAAACAGAACCATTAAACCAGATCAGAGGTTTATGAATGTGTGGTAATTTTATGTCTTATTATCCTCTAGCACATATCCATTACATAGACTCAACACATAACATATATACAACACTGATGATACTGCAGTCACAGCTCTAAATTAATGTAATGTGTGTGTTTCATTTGCTCACTTCAAACATAATCAAACACAGACATATGTTAAATAGAGAAGTGAAGCTGAGGTGATTAGGAAATAAGGAGCAGAGGAAAGTGTAGAATAAATACAGTGGTTAAAAATCTATATTATAGGTACAGTATGGAGGTAGGTTTATTATACCTGTTCCTGTTTCGGGACAGGACGAAAAACATTTGTGCCTGTTTTCGGGGGTTTAAAAAAAAAATACAAAAAATAAAATTCCTTTTTACTTCTTCTGGGACATGTACAAAGCCTTGACACCTTCACAGCCAAACACACATGGTGGTGGCAACAAGGCTTCTATGGGTGTGTTTGTTGACAGTGCAGGAGCAGGTAGGAGCCCTTCACGGTTTGCCCCATTTTATGACATCACTTCACAGGTTCTGTCTGTTTTCAGGACTATAGCTCAACATTATTAATTACAAAAAACATGCCTGAATAAAACAAAACACAATTTGGGGTCTGTGTTTGAGGTAGAATATAATAATATAGGACCCTTAGGTTAATATAAAAATAGGTTCTATCTAGAAGTGACAGAAGCTTCATCATTTCCAAGACATATTGTGATTGCCTCCAGACAGTATTTATGGCTAGTTAAATGTAATTATTATGTGGCAATGTCTAGCAGTTTTATGGAAGGTAAGAGGATCGTTTTCCATTCCAAATAGGGGATACGCTTGTACCCTTGGGCAAGAAATTTTACTTTTGAATGTTTGTGTGATTTCTGAGCGATTTGCCACCACCTGTGTGTTACTGTGGAGTGAATGAATAAAGGTCCTAGTTGTAAAGTGCTTTGGGAGTCATGAAAAACATTATTGAAGCCATTAAAACCATACAGCTTTGTAAAACTATCTACACAAAATCTAGTCCTGATGAATGGAATATATCAGAATGAACTGGTTTAAAGGGGAATGGAACTCCCAACCTGTAGCTTTATCGCTGCATTCACCTTTATAATAGGAATTCAAATTACTAACCTCCATTTGTTTATAGCCAAGTGAAAACTCAGAATAAATGTACACTTGAAGCAGACAATTGAATAGAAAATGACAAAAAGTTGGTCTCACATATAACCAGGATATAATCACGTGCAGCTCTCGATGGAAATGCCAATCTTGATGTGAAAATCTGCTGAAGTCAATAAAGACACGTCTCCGAAAACATACAATGAAAGACGACCCGCGTGTTTTGATTGTGAGATGTGTTATAAATGAGTTACTTTGCACTGTGCTTTTTTTCATCAAATTATGAACAAAAATCACACTTTAAGCTTTATAGCCTATATAGTGTAATGTGTGGTATTCCTACTGTGTCTAATTTCTACTCTGTCTAATGTGTGGTATTTCCACAAAGTCCCACTGAGATTCAGAAACTCTTTTTCAGGGGGAGTCCTGGCCCCAACAGGGAACCTATTTTACATGTTATTAGTGGTAAGGGAAACCTACGTCGAACATGCCAACTCCACACAGAAGGACCCCGACAGCCATTTGCGGGTTTAATTGTTGGGTACTACTGCTGGTACTACTGCTGTTTGTTGCCGAATTCATGTTTGTTTTAAAGGGGTTTTAGGGGAAGCTTGGGAAGTTTGGGGGGGGGCACATTATACAGCCAAAAGCAACTTATTCTGTTTATTATTTCTCACTGCTGATGTCACATCCACCCACGCTCCTTAATGCTTTGTATCGCGGTAGCCTTGCGAGAATAGGTGAACTGTTACAACCGTTCCACCCAAAATGACTGTGTCTAATGTGTGGTACTTCTACTGTGTCTACTGTGCCTAATGTGTCTAATTATTAATAGGTGCTGTTACAATACTTTACTAATGCGTCTGAACACAGAGCTTATAAAATTGAAAGTAAAAAAGTAGCACATGGGCTTGTTCTGCCTGAGCACACTGCTGCTGTCTGAAAGAACAGAGCTTCATTAACGCTGTTGATGAATGAAAAGGACACAGACATATGTGGATGTATTTGACTGGACGTATATTTGGTCAGAGCTGCTGTGGTGAGAGGAGTTTATTCATTGTCTGTGCGTTTGTTTAAAAAGCCTATTTAGCTTCTCCTCAGTGACAGGTTAATGTTCAGATCTCTCTCAGTGATGATTTTAGAGCCTTTCATGTTCACGGTCTTTATTCAACAGAGAAATACATTTACTGATGATCAGTTTATTTATCAACATAGTGTGGTTTAGAAGCTTCATTAAACTTAGTGCTTAATGGAGGACGAGGGTGTGTATGTTGTAGTCCATGTTGTGGGAGTTGTAGTTTTTATTAATCAGCTGTAGGTGAACGTAACTTCCCTGTTGCTTTGGACAATCAAAGAGATCTCTCGGTTTACCTTGGGGCATAGCTCTCAAAGATAAAGGAACAGGAGGAAAACCACGCCCCCTACCAGTAATTGTCCAATCACACAACCCGTACCATGTAAACTAGGTAACAACAACAGCAGGTAACCACAAGCTGCAAAATGATGAAGCGATGTAACTATGGATTATGTAAATCAGACAGTCGGTACCATCCGGACAGTGTGGACGGCCACACTCCCAGCTGAATGTCTTGAAATAAACAAGCATGCGTCTACCCCAAGGTTAAGGTTTTTAGCAGCAGGGAGGGGGAGAGCTAGCAGGGCGCTAAAACGGATATTTAAAAGCTCAAGGCCAGCCTGAAGACAGAGCAGTAGGGGAAACAGAGCCTTCAAACACAGCTGGCAAAACTGGAAAATATTGAACACCAGAGAGCCCCCCCTGCAGACCTGAAGAGGCAGAAAGACAATTTCACCAAACAGCTAAAGGGCGCTAGAGCCAAAAATGAACAGCTCTGAGTTAATCTGAAAGACCTGCGCCAAATAAATTCTAGTCTTCAGGACCAGTCAGAGATGGAGCAACCGAAGAAGGAGGTAAACCGACTTCAAGTTGACGCTGATCTCCCACAGCATCTAGAGAGGTTGCGGAAGGAGAAACAGAGAGGTTAAATTGAGTTGGAAAAACTGGAGAATGCCAGAGAATATATTTCCCAAATAAGTACCCAAGCCTATGTCAGACACCTGGAGAAGCAAAATAGCAAACAGCACACCAAACAGCTGCAGGGCGCTAGAACAGACATTTAAAAACTCAAGAGAGACCAGCTTCAAGACAGAAGTTGAAGAAGGAGCAGCTTGACAAAGACCAACTTCAGGATGTTCAACAGCAACTGAGAAGGAGCAGGGGAGAAACAGGCACTTCAGATTCCGTTAATTTCAGAATGCAAATAAGCAGCAGAAAGATGCCACTATAAAGGCTAATATTGGCATTCAGACCCTGGTGAAGAAAAAAGATTCCTTCAAGGTTGATTGCACCAAACAGCTACAGGGAGCTGAGTGGGAAATGAAAGGCTCCAGAGCAGCCTGAAAGACCTGTTCCAGGCAAACTGATCTCCAAAAACATCTGGAGAAGGGGCAGAAGGAGAAACAGGACCTTCAAACTCAGTTTAAACAACTGGGCAATGCCCTCAGTGATCTTCAGTCCAGCCTTGAGAGGGCCACCTTTGAGGCAGTGGTGGAGTGATGTATGGAAATATACAACAAGGTGGTTCTAGAATCTGAATGTCTGAGCTCTGAGACTGAGGGACTGCAGCGGCAAGTATAGTACCTGGTGTCTGCCCTAAGAACATCAGAGGAAGACAATGTGTCAGCCTTAGATGAGGTGGACCAGCTGCAGACCGAGGAAAGATGTAGAGGACGAAGGCCAACGATCTGATGGAATGAAAGAAACTCTTCGACAGCAAGAAGAAGAGGAGGAAGTGGTTCCTCTGCTTCTAAACAACCCTCAACCTTCCCCCCCCTATCAACACCCCACACCCACTCTCTTCTTATCCAACTCCTACCCAAACAATTGCTTTGCACCTGTATTAACAGATGGGGGGCATTTCGTTGTTGGCTGTCTCTACGTACCACCTTTGGCACAAACTTAAATCTTACTTGAGTAAAATGATTGGCTACTCTACCCAACTCTGGTGATAGCCTGTTGCTATTATGCCAAATATACAATATATTTGCAGCCTTTTCAGCCTGGGTTTGTCCTGACTCTGGCGACTAACATTTGGCCGATCACTGTAGTAGAAAAGCTGAATAGACTTCTTTATAGCTCTGTGGCCTCTGTTAAAAGAGAAACTGTCTCTGCATTGAACAAGCTGTTTGAGAATCAATGCATGAGTAATGAACTAATATACAAGAGACCAATTAAGAGCCACCAGTGTGGGATACAGTGAACAACCAGGAACTAGTTAAAACACTGGACAAAAGCAGAACAGGAGGTCAAAGGAGAGGACTCCAGGGAGAGTTCGTTGTAGATTTAACTAGAGAAGACACTGTGGAGGATTATTAGGCTCCACTAATGGTGCGTTCACACCAGATGCGACTGATTTCAATGTTAAGTCTATGTAAAGGCGCATTGTCACGCGACAAGTCATTCTGTGGCTCAATAGACGCGAAACAAATTTTTGCCAGAGTTGAACAATCTGAACTTTGGTGAAATTTCACATTGCAATAACCAATCAGGAGCCTGCTTTTGTAAGTGAAGTGAAATGACGCTGACGACGTAGCCCCAGGGCGGGGCCACCAAAGGATCACATTAGACGTGTCTGCAGTGTGAGCAATAAAGACATCTGTGTTGGTTTATACGGTTTATACTAAACGGATCTATGTCAGAGTCTCCTGAGATACTGTAGTGAGTAATTAGATGTTATTTGTGACTGGAGCCGTGTTTTTGTGTGACTTGTACGAGCTGAAGTGGAGATTCTCCTGGGAAGGCTGGTCCACATACATACGAATAAAGATCATAGAAACACATGTGATGAGATTATCAACAGGACTTACTGAGCTTTATTACAAACTAAGTTTTAGAACTAGATTGACATTTTACAAACACTGGTGCTATCGGCAAAAGCACCACTAGAGTATGCTATAACCGTGCCTCACATATACACCCGACCACAGCTCATCAAACTGGCCTTTTGACAGCTGTCATACGAATTTCGCCTCTGTTTTAAACGAAAAGTTTGCCTCTTTCGCACGACTTCTTTCAAAATGTCAAGCGACCAGACAGACGCAACCTAAATTTCGTGTTTGTCGCGTCTGATGTGAATGCAGCATAAAAAGAGTTAATTTATTCTACAACAACAATTAGATTCCAACAAGACTACAACTAACTCAGGGTTAAGAGAATTTATTTTGATATTATGTAAATACAAAAAAAAGAACATAAGAAAACACTATGCTACACTATCCCCGTAGTATTATATGGTTCTATCTGTGTTCTAAAATGACAAGTTCAGGCTTGATATTGCAGAAAGAACATAAATTAATAAAATTTCACTAATTATGTCAGATTGAACTTTATAATTTTAAGGAGGCAACATATTCTTGTTATATTTACTATTTGAATTCTAACCACGTCTTAGAGGAGTAGGTGGGTTAAGACTGTTTTGCCTAGGTTTACCGCTAATGTGTAGCAAAAAAACATTGCACTTTTTTAGTTGGTGTTGTCAAGCAGTGTAGATCGAGGCATTGAACTTTCCTGTGTATACTGTAAACTGTTAATTCAGCCAAGATGAAGCCTTATATAGTAAATTAAAATGTTATTGTTACAAAGACATTTCTAATTTGAATTAGAAATGAACTATTAAGTAATGTTAATGACAGCACAAGAGAGATACATGATTTTAAAACTCCAGATTGAATATGATATGACCTCAAGCCAAAATGAACCCTGAGGCAACATTACAATCTTAATATGAATCAAAACATTAGTATTCCCACATAAGTCCTTTATTATAATATGCCAACAGGTAAAATGCAAGGTGTCATGCATAGGCCCATTACCCTGTTTTACTTCATCACAGTCATTTAAAAAAAAAAATCATCCTTTGTGATGACACTATGTGACATCTGGCAAATCAGTTTTCAGAGTAGATGTGGTCAAACCAATTCTGCTCAGGAGGATATGTTGATGTATTATAATAATTGGAATGTTCATAAAGGTTTTTTTTGGACTCGAGAAAACACTGAGTCACAGAGTCGTGTTCTGAATCACTGCAGGCACGTTCAGCCAGTGTGGTTACAGGGCAGGTGGACTATACCACCTCAAGGGCTAGTTTAATCCTGGTGTAAACCTGGTTTAGAATTGGGTCAAAAATGTCTAGCTATAATCTCGAGTTTAGAAATGATTTAGACTGGGTTTTTTCCCTGATCACACCTGATTAGTTTGAGAACCACTGGGATAGAACATTTACCCCTAAATTATAAAAAGCTGAACCATTTAAACAATTTAATGTTTTTGATTTATATAGCTTTCAAGGCACTGTGTGTTTCAGCAAGTCTATAAAACAGAATGTACATTGATATTCTTATATTCTTGTAAACCTAAGGGGTATACTGTGTAGAGTATATTTACAGCACAGTTAGGTCATTTATGAAGTGGACTTGCACAAGCACTATATTGATTAACTGTAAGTGTGACACATTTGACCAATATACTGTAAATTATAGGTCTACAGTACAGGTGGGACAAATAGCTTATAACTCCTTTTCTGTACCTGCCTATGGGTGTTTGTTAGCTTTGTATTTGTTGATGTTGGATGTCAGGGTAAAAAGTGCAGTGGTTATTAAGGCCCAAGCCAGGCATAGCTAGAACTCAACATTCAAGGTAGGTGACAAATTTATGAAATTGAAGTCCCCAAGAAAAAATATTAAAAAATGGCTTGGTGGTGGCCCCTGGAAAATGAAATAACATTACGCCTATGGGAGCCGACCAAAGGTTTTTTTGATCGTACATAAATGAAACACAGTAGGATCATAGGTCATGACAAGCATAAAATTTCATTATGGCCCCTGCCTAAACCCAACAGTAAGTCAGCCATTTTGGTAAAAAAAAATTGACAGTCAAAATGTAGCCCTCGTACTTAAACAAACTAGTCCTAGAGTTCTCATCTGGACATCGCTGAGATCCAAAGTTCTTAAAAGCTTTGTCGTAGTTCGCTGGGTGTGGTCGTGACGAGCTCTTAACAAAGTGGCTATTTTGAAAAACATTAAAACTTCTGTGACTTTTAAAGATGCTGTCTGATTTGGATTGACCCAATGGAGCGTTTGTGCACATTGTTGACATGAACACAATGGTGTGCCAATAAAACCTCTATCAATAAAAATGGCTCTTTAGTGCCCCCTAAAAGGGTAAAAAAATATTATATTACACAATATTTTTTTGGATTGTGATAGGGATGTGTCATTTGGTACACACCCTCTCTACGACGAGGAACAAAAATATGAAGACAATGTCTCTCGGCTGGCCTGGGAACGCCTCGGGATTCCTCCGGAAGAGCTGGAGGAAGTCTGGGAATCCCTGCTTAGACTGATGCCTCCGCGACCTGGCCCCGGATAAGCGGAACAAGATGGATGGATGGAATATGAAGACGGCCACGCCTATATTGAACCGTATTAGAATAACTACACCCCAAAATTGTCAATGGGAAGTAAAAAAAAATAGTTTGTCATAGCCAAATGAAACTTGGTATACTCGCCCAGGATATGACCTTGAGTAAAAAAGTCTCAAAACACCACGCCCTATCTCCAACAGGAAGGCGTCCATTTTGCATCAAAAATTGTATGTTTTCTACATATTTTAACTAACTCCTCCTAGAGTTTTTTATCAGACAAACTCCAAACTTACTGAATATCATCAGGACATCTCAGAGATCAAAAGCTATTAAAAGCTCCCTTAAAGGTTATTGGGCATGGCCAGGGCAGGGCCGCCTGAAAAGCACCCCCAGAGGTATTTGTTCACCTTTATGACCTGAACACAATTATATCAAAATAAAACAAAAAATATATAAAAACAGAGCTCTATCGCCCTCTAGAAACGTATAATGATATCTAGAAAAGTACTTTCTGGTAGACCTAGATAATTATTTTTGGTACACGTACTCTTTAGATGTTAACAAACAAAAAAGTCAATGGTGACCATGCCCTATCTTTTATTGTATTAGCATAGACACGCCCCAAAGTTGCATAAAAGTAATGGAGAAGTAAAAACAAATGCCTTTTCACAAGCCAATGAAACTTGGTAAACACAGTTATCACTCCTCTCTGACTAAAAAAGGAAAGGGTTCACGCCCTAACTCTGACAGGAAGTCGGCCATTTTGGTTTAATATTGTGACGTCTAAAATGTTGCCTTTGTACAACTAGACCTACCATTTTATCATCATCTGAACATGGCTGTGATCAAAAGTTATTTAAGGGGTATATGAAAGAGTTTTGGTGCAGTCGTGACAAGTTTGTAATTAGGCGGCCATTTTGAAAAACATTAAAACCTTTGTAACATTTATAGATGTCATTTAACACATGTAGCCCAGTCTAAAATATTAATTTCAGACTATGAAGGCCAAAATATAAATACCCTTTGAATCAATAACTTCTGTGGCCACATGCCCTACACGGTCACAAGTGGTGGCAAGGGCCTTTATCGCTTTATTTATTGTTACTTTAGGTGGTAAGCCTGAGCAGACCATCAGAAATTCCCCACACCAAAACAAACCACACCAAACATACAAAGATACAACATCACTGCTACACTACATCATTACCTTTTGCTGGAATATAGTGTAGTATTTTTCACTAAAGACCTGATGTTTACCTGGTATTTTTTAGTCCTCCTCAAGATAAAGTCTTTTTGTATTTATTTATTTTTATTCTTAATTTCTTTGTGAATGTATTTGTAGCAGACTGAAAATTAAACTGAATCCAGCTCTGACAGTGTCTCCATTTTTAAAGTGTGAGTAAATGAATGTCTCTTGTTACAGAAGGACAGTTCACTGACCTCAGTCTCTGTAGCACAGGCTTTAAGATTGACTTTTTCTTTTCTTTTTCAAAGATTGACTTTTTCATCTGGTAGAGACTGTGGTACACACAAAAATAGTTTCATTTAAGAGAATAAATAATGTCCGGTTGAAAAGTTTAAGGTTAAAGTCTATTTTAATTATTCTTATTAAGTTGATATATGTAATTGCCAAGTCTAACTAGTTTTTATTTGATGTGCTCATGAGTAATCACTTTCAGAGTGCAAACGAATGGTTTACAAAATCCCAGAAAATAATAGTCATTTTTAATAATATCAACACTTTTTATGTTACCTGAAGTGCATTACACATTATCTATTCACTCTACAGTCAGTGACAAGTTACTATTGTAGCCACAGATGCCTTGGGGCAGACTGATGGAGATGTAACAGGAACACTAGACATGCAACCATTCTTACCACCACAACACACTACACTAAAACACATTCACACACAAGTAAGATGAGTCTTGGACTCAACTGCAGAACGAACTGGTTGGAGAGGGAATCAAACCAACAACCTTTCGATTGGTGGCCGTGCATCTCTGCCATGTGGTTAACTGTCACCTTAGAAAACATGTCATCAAAGCTATAATACACACGTGCATAAATGACCAAAAATACACATTACGCTATTTATTCAGATGCACTGAAAACTAAGCTTTATAGTCATATAGTCAAAACAGTAATTAATAGAATGCTGGGCTTGGCTGTATTGTAAATGATAAGGTATACATAGAACAACATTTACCTGTGTCAAACAAGTTATGTCTTTGTCTGCATTGATTGAGTTGGTTCTCTAACAGATTAAAAATAATAATATATTAATGTTATAACGGTAATCTGGAGGGGACCAAAAGACACAATGAGACCTCTTTAATCTCCTAACAGAACACAGTGTGACCGTTTTGACTAAAAGGACATTTCTT
>JAVQKC010155205.1:0-21092 GCA_036025475.1 Philypnodon macrostomus
CCAAACACCAATCACACAACCACATTCATTCATAGGCAATGTGGGTTAAGTGTCTTGCCCAGGGACACAACGACAGTGTGCGCTCGGATGGGGACTCGAACCACCGACCCTCTGGTTGATGGTCGAGCGGCTACCCACTGTGCCACTGCCGCCCAGACATAAAGTCTACCAAATAAAGTACCCAGTAAGAGTAGGTCATTTAACAGGTACCTGCACAGAGTGACCTTGATTGGCACGAATTTGGAGGCGTCCATTCTCTGGATGTGGCTGAAGTTTGAAGCGTTGTTTATCATTTGTCTCCACGACCCTTTTGACATCGTGCAAAGAGTAGGAACGAAACTGTGGGTGACTCAAGATGTCTTCCACGAAAAGGTAACCATCTGAAATGAGAGGTAAAATAAAAATCACCTTGAACATTAGTTTATAATAAATAAATAAAAATCACTGAATAAGTAGTAAGTTAATGTAGGGTAATATTATCCTGCAGGCTTCTCACCTGTACTCAATTTAAACCCCATCTGACTGGCTCCATGACGAAGAACATATGACAAGGCTTTGGATAGTCGAACATCTCTATCCTAATAAAGGGATTAGTAGGGTAAACATATTGCTGATGTGTCATTCAAATTATTAGACCCCAATTTTGACATATAAATCACACTGCTTACATAAATAAAAAAAATAAAAAAATTAATGAATAAATAATGTAAATAAAAACACTAGTTTCTCTTACCTCTTCACGATGTGTCCCTTGTCTTCCCCTTTTGCGGTCAGTACTCATTTAGATGCTGGTTGTTTTGGTACAAAAAGTTTTAAATAAAATCCACACTTTGTAGATGGTTCTTGAGATTTGTCCGTAAAACAAAATCATAGAAGCTGTCAACAAGCAGTGTCACGCCTAACACTAACTTCCGGTGTATGTCCCCATTGTCCGCTGTAGTTGGCGCTGTTGTGTAGTAAAACTGATAACCTGGCCCCGCAGAAGAAGAAGGTGCATCACAACAACAGCTGTGAGTAAAAGCTTGTTTATGTACCTAATGGTATATTCCTTTTGTTAAGATTCAGTTGTATATGATAGTGCTGGTATACCACAGTTAATTATCATGTGGAAGCTAACCCCGTTTACTAAATGCTACTACAGATGTAGCAATCGGTCACCGGTGCTAGCCATCTTTGTTGAACTGCATTTCTTTTGCTAATTGTTTGTTTTGCCCAAAACAGCTTACGCAACCGTATATATTAGTATCTACCGAGCCATTGTCTGACCAACATCTCCGTAATACAACTGTGTGATAAAGTCTTTATTTATTAAATCAGTGTTTCATTTTTTATGGTTATTGCAAATGATTAGGTCTCTTGATTCGAAGACTCAACAAGAAAAATAATAATATGCTCAAGTGATCCTTATTAACACAAATCATTCTGACCTAAAGTATTGATTTCTGTTTGAGTTGACTGTGGCTGCCACAGTAGTCCATTAGAACCTCCTGATTGTTCAAAGCCAAATCCAGTGTTTGAACTTAACACATAATGTAAATAACACTGTGTCCTGTTTATCATGATGCTCAGGTCATGGAGTTCCCTCAGCATTCCCAGCAGCTGCTGTCAGCTCTTCGATCCCAGCGTCAGCGCGGGTTCCTCTGTGACTGCACTGTGTCGGTGGGGAACTCCCGTTTTGTGGCTCACAGAGCCGTACTCGCCTCATGTTCACCTTTCTTCCACATGTTCTACTCAGACGCACCAGGAACCAGCAGTGAATCTGGCCCCAGCTGCTCGGTCAAACTCGACAGTGACATTGTCACAGCGGCTGCTTTCAGCTTACTCCTGGACTTTGTCTATGATGGTGTATTAAAGGTGGAGGAGTCCACTCCCATTGAGGACATACTGGCCGCTGCCAGCTTCCTCCACATGAATGAGGTTGTTCGAGTGTGCAAGAAAAAACTGCAAAGACGTGGCCCTTCGGCAGAGGCAGATAGCACACGTCCTGAAGAAAGTTCCAGTATCACAAAGGCATTGGGGACAGGAAGAGAAGAAGAGGCTGGTGACACAGTTCATAGAGCTGTACAGGTGTTGAATCCATTCAAAGCTACATCACCCCCAGCAGCAGAAAAGACTCAGCTCAATCATGTCATACTGAAAATGGAGGGTCCTCTGAGCCCTGATGTTGCTGATACCACTCAACCAGGCATGGACACCCCACAAATTCCTGCAAACAACCACCTCATGGAGCCCTCTGCCTCAGGGAGTCAGTCCAGGCTTGAGTCTGGGGGTGAAGGGATGGCACCAAGCAGCCCTGCGAGCACTACCGAGGCATACAGCTACAGCAGTAACCAGCAGCCCTCCTCGTCATCATCATTGGCTCCAGTAAACCAAGCTTCTGAATTATCAGTGGTTCTGCTTCCCCAGTCAAACAATTATCTTTCCCCTGGGTCCCATCAAGAAACTCTTAGGTCCTGGGCCAGCGACATATTTAGGAAAAGCTCAGAGACTGACCATAGTGGCAGATTGGAGGGAGCAATATTAACTCAGTCAACAACAATGTCCCCCCATTTCAACAACTTACCCTCACAAAATCATCTTCCACAAATTCACATTGCTACTGCATCAAAAACACAATCTCCGGTAGGTCCTGAAGCCTTAGTGAGTGAAAAGGACTCGAGGGTAGACACAGACAGAAGTAAAAGAAGTGTAAACATCAAGGTTGAGGCCATTGTCATTTCTGATGAAGAGTTAGAAGAGAAAGAGTCGGTCAGAGATGCTGTGATGGATGTGGAGGACTTTGACGATGACAGTCAAGAAGAGCTGCTGGGCAGATCCCAGTTCCTCTCCTCTCACCAACAGGGCCTTTTGCAGCTGCCCGAGTATTCCTTCCCCCTGTCACCGTCTGATGCTGGCCCTTCTTCCCAAGACGATTATCTCATTCCTCCATCGACAGCTCAGCAGAAATCTGATGGTTCAGCTAACTTCCTGGGACAAGACTCTGTGGTAACCTTTGTGAACGATGTTCCAACATGTGGTGTTTGTGGAAAGACGTTCTCTTGCTCATATACACTCAGACGTCATGCCATTGTCCACACGCGAGAGCGTCCATATGAATGTCGCTACTGTTACCGGAGCTACACTCAGTCTGGAGACTTGTACAGACACATTCGGAAGGTTCACGATGAAACGCTTCCCGTCAAACGAAAGTTTGATGAATCTTTTCTTAACTTGCCCCCTCCACCACCTCCACCTTCTAATAGCTAACATACTACTGTATATGTCACTGAAGTTACTGTTTTGTATTTTGGATTTATTGAGTTAGTTACGTTATTACTTAATTTATGTTGTGGTTTTTTAACAAACTGTTTACATTTATAGACATTTGCCTTTATATGAAAAATTGAATTGTAATGAATTAAAATGCCAATAATATAGTTTTCTCCATAAGTGCATTGCACATGTTTAGTATTAATGTCTTATTATTTATAGTTATTAGTTATACTTTTGTAATTTTATATTATTGAATATAAAAGTATATAGACAATAGACATTTTTGTAGCTTTTATTTGAACTAAACAACCACAAATTCAATTTTGTCCAATATGTGTCCAAGACTTTATAAAACAATGTGTGGAATAACAAGCTCTTTGTGCATTTGGAGTATCATTGTTCTACTGGTCCATGTATCTGTAAAAACACACATGTCATGGTCATTAGTTATATGTGTTTTATAGTAGTTTTTTGTAATGACTCACAGCTTCAGCTATATCAGGCCAGTCCATCGCCATCACAATCATATCATCAGAGCTGGGAGGGGTCTCCAGGTTCCAATAAGTCAGTTTGTCAAACACAGATGAAACTCTCACTGTTCTGTCCTGAAAAACAGAAAACACCAATAAGGTTTCATGACTGATTTTTTAATATGACACAATCTTTACCTCCTCATCTGAGCCTGGTGTGTTGACCTCTTTTAGTACTAGACCAGTGTAGCCTTGGGGACATGTGACCTCCTGACCTTTAAGCCCACGTCCTCGAAAAGACACTATCTGCTCTGTGAAGGAAAAGCATGGTAATTATTCATGCTAAATGGTTAATGTTTAAAAACGTCACTATGACACGTTAGTACAGCTGTCTTTACGTGGTAATGGATGGAAACTGACGATCTACTGGGATTTTCTCACACAACCATCTCCAGGCTTAACAAAGATTGGTCCCAAAAATATATATATACAGTACAGACCAAACGTTTGGACACACCTTCTCATTCAATGTGTTTCCTTTCTTCTCATGACTATTGACATTGTAGATTCACACCGAAGGCATCAAAACTATGAATTAACACATGTGGAAATATGTACTTAACAAAGCGCCTTATATTCTAGTTTCTTCAAAGTAGCCACCTTTTGCTCTGATTACTGCTTTGCACACACTTTTGGTCTGTACTGTATATCCATTGAGTGGTAGTTCTGTGATGAAATGCCAGAGGGTATAAGAGTAGACTGTAATATGCAATCTCTGAGCAACCTTGAAGCACTCCACACGGGTTCCCAAGCCTCTATTGGGTCCAGTTCTACCTAATAAAGGGGGCAGTGTGAATACCATGTTTGCGGTCCTTCACAGTAGCCGTAAAGTACTGGTCAATCTGCGCCGGTCCATTGTGCTCTATCTCACAGGGCATGAGGTGGACAGGGGCTCGCGGTGCCTGTCCCGTGGAGGACAAGTCAACACTAATCACACTGCTGTTACCGGACATCCTGCATCACAAAAAACACAGAAACAATAAATAATAAATAATAACAAATTCAAATCTTATAAAGGGTGACTATACGCCCCACTTTGCGTTGGATTGCACAGCATTTTCAGCTCAAATACGCTGTTCCACAAATTGCGGCTGTGTGTCAGATTTTAAAATTCTTTGGTCATTGATGAATTTATATTTTATTCCAATGTTCATGTATGAATGTAGTTAATGCCAGATTATAAATACACTTAGCAAGCAACATGCTAAATGAATGGCTGAATGAGAATGTATAGTAATTTATTTATTACTATTTATGCAATTTCAAAACGTCTCACTTTATCCATCTTTATGTTTTCATGTGTCACATTGGTTCTGTTAGGATCTGATCCCCGTAATCTTAAATAGTTCACAGGCAATAATCTAACCATAAAGATCTAGGAGTTCCCAAATGGAAAGATGCATTTTTACTATATATACACTTTTTAAATTTAGTTTTTGTTGATTTTACCTTACGAAGTAGCGGCATGGATTTTGTACACTTCCGAGTGAAGCTTGTTGCTGTTTTGTGATTGGTTCACGGGTTCTTCTTTTACTCGCTATGTCATTTTCCCGGGTTTTTTTGTTTCTATAAACCCACACCGCCCTCCATTGGCAAGACTTTTTATTTTTTATTGTTATTCCTTGTTAGCGATTTACATTTTTATATTTTTGATGAACTTTACTGCTCCCTTGAAATCTTGTTATGAATGAGATGTAGAGGTAATCGATTGTATTGATACCAGTCTCTCCTCTTTTTGTTGGATGGTCACAACTCTGTCAGTTTTACCAAAACAATAAAAAAGGAGGTTTAAAAACACGAGAGAGAACTTCTAATCTTGTCGGCTAAAGTAAGTATATTAATATCATATATTAATATTACAATTGCAATAGTCTCACCCACACCACACTTCATAGACCACAGTGATGTTTGAAGCCAAAATGGAGTGAATCTTGTGCTTTTTCCATGAAAGTTTTTTGAATACTTGCATAGTGATAGCACAACACTATCGGTTAGACACAAATGTATTAATATTATTTACTTTAATGTGAGAATTATAGTGAATGATGTGTTGGTGATGTAGGCAGAGTCACTTGACTGCTCCTTGTGACTGAGATTGGATGCAGTGGTGTCATGGCTGTCAATGCTTTGAATGAGAGTCTTTGGCCCCTATTATGGCGTCACTATCATATGACTGGTATTACTAGATTCATCCAGTTCTGTGTTGGAAACCCTAAACCTTTAGACCAAACCTAGTCTTTGTATTGCAGTAACTTAATGGGCCATTAAATTCACTTTCCAGTCACCAGTTTTAATGGAACAAGAAGATCCTTTGCAGCCAGCAGATGGACGGGCAGTAGTCCCCACGCAGAGACTATTGCCCAGGATCCAGATGGCAGTCTCCATCGTGAGAGCACAAGCCCGTCAAAGGTTTTTACAAGGTTTTGGCGTGATTCCGGTCACTTTTTCATTGCTGTGGATCGCTGCCTTTTTGTATGGCAGCTTCTACTACTCCTACATGCCCAAAGCAGCCTATTCTACCCCCGTACACTATTACTACAGGTAAAACTCACTGCATTTTCACTTAGTCTATTTTTGGTTGAATGTTAATGTACAGTTTCCTCTATTCAGAACAGACTGTGAAGCTCCTGGCTCTTTCTTGTGTTCCTACCCTTTGGCAAACGTCTCTCTGATGAAGAATAAGAAACATGTATGTCCTATAAAATACTGTGCACATTCTTTTGGCTGTTTTGAAGGAAGGGTATTCGGTAATTAGCTTTAAAATATGCAATTTATTTCGTTATGACAATTATGACAGTTGACAAAATGCAAAGTGTCAACATCTGAATCCAATCATGTGACCACACTTCAAAAGTCCACTTAAATGCATTTTTGAAGGACAGTTTTCCCAAGCATTCCGTCAGGGGTTGTAGGCTGCTCAAATCTTTCTGTCTCTTCATGCTAATCTCAGACAGGCTCAGTGATGTTGAGATCAGGTTTGTGGAGCTAAACCAGGTGAAGATAGCTAGATAACTAGAAGCCAAGACTTTATGAATTTACATTTTTTGCATTGCTCACCCTCAATTCACTCTTGCCAAAAAACATTTGCCTGTGTAGTATAATCAGATATTAATAATAATATTCAGTCATTTAAATACAAATTTTGTCCTCGCAGGTGTTGACATTCGGACAGTCGTATCGTCTGTCTCTGCAGCTGGAGATGCCCGAGTCTCCGGCCAACCAGGAGCTGGGGATGTTCATGGTGCGGACGACATGTTTTACGCAGCACGGCGGACAGGTGGCCTCTTCAGCTCAGGCGGTGAGGAACTGTGTCTTTTATGCTGATGTTTTTGAGCAGAACTAAAATGACATATTCTCTTCTTTCAGCTTTCTGCCTCCAGCTCTCATTTTGTAAGTACGATTTATTATTTTTTTTGTATTACGTTTGCTCAATATTATGTAAAAATGGATATTGTGGAAAATAAAACTATTAATCGCCAGAATGGTCAATACAAAGTAATATCTCCAGGCATCATTTTCACCTGTTCCCAGTTTAAATGTGCTTACTAGTGCCTGTATTATACTGTTGTCACCAGGGTATGCTGCGATACAGATCTGAACTGGTGAGGACTCTAGAGACACTGCTTCTGCTCCCAGTGTTTCTGACCGGGACAACTGAGCAGAAACAAGTGTTGGAGGTGGAGCTGTTTTCTGAATATACTGACGATCCAGTGAGTGCTGCCTGGATTGTCTTTTTCTATTCTTTTAGTCCAGTGCTTCTCAAACTGTGGTACTTGGGCTCTTTCTAGAGGAGGAGGACGTTGTAAAAACCTGCAATATGTTCTGGTTAAATCCTGTTTCAGACGTTGACCTTGTTTAGTCTACTTTAGGATCGTGTTTAGTCCTGATTTAGACTTCAGAGGTCTCCAACGTCACATCCTCTTTCACGCCATCCAAGTCTTACGCCTCTATTCCCTGCATCCTTCTACCCATATATTAATTATCCCTCCTCTGTAAATGACCAAAATCATCTCATCTCATCTCACTAACACAATGTAAATACTTTTACCTAATAGTTTTTGTTTTATGTTTAGTATGCGCCCTCGGACACAGCCATTATCGAGATCCTGTCCAACAAGGTGCAAATCTACTCATCTCAACTCTTCATCTATGCTCATTTCACTGGTTTGAGGTAATAAAGCTACAAATATGAACTTTATGATGCACCAGATAACTAAATATATAATATAATAATAATAATATAATAAAAACATACATTTTGCATCTGAATTCTTTTTCTGAGCCATTGACTTACATTGTTTTTTCAATCCTTATTAGATACCTGTTGTTCAATTTCCCGCTCCTGTCAGCCATAGTGGGCGTCTCCAGTAACTTCCTCTTCCTCAGCGCCCTCTTCATCTTTAGCAACTTGAGACAAATGTTAAGACCCAGACAGAAACCAGAAGAGGTAAATATCAGTCAATCTTTATTTACCAATGTTGATTTGTTATTTTATGTTATTCAGAGAAAGCCCTATAGTTACATTGATATAACAAGTGATTGTCTGAGCTAATGTTGCCATCTCTGGTCACTGGCATCAGCAAGGCATTTTCACTGATTATTACACCTTTTTGCACCATTCTCTGTAAACTCTAGATGTGGCTATATATAAAATTCCCAGTAGCTCATAAATTGCTGAAATAATCGAAAATACATATGGTCCACTTTTAAATCAGCTCTCTGTTTTCTGGTGCTTCTGGAACTCCAGCAGGTTTGTCTTAAAGATATAGTATGTGTAAGCTCAGTCGTAGAGCGTACGACCCATATCCGTATGTTGTGAGTTTGAATCTGAGTTTGAGTGAAAAAAAACCCAAACACAATGACTTGATGCATTGATTTAGACTGTTTAGATATTTGAGCTCACAAACAGGTAAAGGATCTGCTTAATTATTATGATTAATATGATATAATATTGTTGTTACAGCTCACAGTGCAGAGTCTACAGCCAGCAACAGAGGAACCCCAGAGAGAAGAAGAAGAAGAACGTGATGGCGGTACAAAGCAATGAATAGTTATATATTACATTCTTTATTCATCAGACCACACCAGCAAATACAAACAATGGACAGCCAACAAGCTCTCACTGACCACAATAAAATGTATGTGTTAAGCAACTCCTTGTGATTTGTAGAATTGGTTACCGGGTTAATGAATGTGAAAGTAAATGGAGTGAATAGTGAGTAGAGAGTGAATAGACTGACCATTGACCAGGGTGTACCCCAACTTAGGCCCATAGTTGTTTTTGCAATACGCTTCAGTCAAGTGTGAAGCTTGATGATAATACTGTGAAGGTATGTGAATAAATGAGTGAAATCGTTTACTTTCTCTGTTTTTTCACTGCACATATAATCATTTTCTATCACATCTTCATATATACTGTCTCGGAAAACCTAAAAAATGTATTGACTGACTGCTATTGGGGCACTTTACTTTTGTCTTGAACTCTTTTTCATTGTACTATTGTTTCACAAACATAGTAAATGCAAACTAAACACGCCTGGGACTCCTGTCAAGCAAACCAACATGGTAAAAGCCATACTCTGTGCTATAAATAATATTTAATCATGCTATCAAATGCAGTCAAATGTATATTCAGTAGCTATTATTGGCTGTTTGGAGAACAGTTTTGAACTAGGTACATTAAGCTTCATTCTTGGAAGTTTTCTTTGCCTGGAGCATCATTGTGTCTAGATGAAGCTTTGGAAACTTCATAACGTCACTACATGCAAAACACAACATCAGCAGTAGTGATAACATAGGGATATGCGTACAACAACAGGTCACATCGCTATCAGACAGCTGCTGGGAAGTCTATGTGGGTAAGACAAAGATTTTATTCACATTTTCAGTGTATTTTTGTGCGTGTTTATCTTCTTTTGAGCTTATTCAAGGTGTTTTGCTGAAAAATCCTATCTCTCTACTTAGTGGGATTGTAAGGCTATGTAGGTAAGGCAAATATTCATTGATATTATTATTTTGTCAAACTTTGTGCTTATTCAGGATTTTGCATTCGTTTTAAGGAAGTCTCAGAAAGTGGTATATGGTGTGAATTTCGAAGAAGGATGTCATCTGAAATCCAAAATGGACTCAAAAAACAACCCAACTATCGAAAATGACTTGACGGACAAGCTATCTGAAGACGTGAAAAAGCATATGTTTGTCAGCCAAAGGTCTTCAAGCGTCAGAGTCTTCTCCAGACCCATACTTCAAGCCACTAAGAGCTTCCCTCCATACAGTCAATGCATTGGAGGACTCGGGCAAGATACAGAATTTGACTCCAATAATATTGAACAGCTCTATCCTGATGTGCAAGATAATCCAAATGATCAAGAAGCTGAGGCTAAAGGTGTTGAATTGATGGCCAGGTGTGCTAATAGCAGTGATGTAAAGACAAAATGGAGAATGAGAAGAAATGACAGACTAGGAGGCAGTTTTGAAATGTGTCTAGATGATTTGGAAAGAACAAAACGCCTTCGGCAAATTGATAATCTAGGTGAAGGAGCTTTGAATGGTGAAGGTGAGAAGCCAGAAGATGAGAGAATGGCAGCTCAGCACGACAAGTCCCGTGAAAGTCAAAATGAAGACGATCTAGGTGAGACCAGAGATCAGTGGTCATCCCCGCACCCCATTCTGTCCAAACTCATGCATTCCTCGACGTCCTCTTGCTCCTCTGTCTGCGCCTCGTCCGGAGAGAGCAATGAAGCCATCAGTGATGAAGAGGAGGCTGCTGTCGCCAAGAGAAAGATACTTAAAAAGGTGAGTGTAGATTCTATAGTTTTCACATATTGTGGGAAAGTTAACACACAGTACAGAACACCACATGTGACATTTCAAGCATTCATTTATTTTTTAGTCATGCAGATTTGAATGATAATATTGTATTGTATAATTTTGGAGACAAACAATTTAGAATTGTATTTTTTATAGTGTATTTTTCAAGCAATGACTTTCTAAATATTCACACTAAAAAAAAAAAAAAATTTTTTATTGAAAATTGTATTTTTATTTTGCCTTGGGACTACAGATGAAAATGAGCAATTATGCTATAATCTGGCTCAGTGTGTACAGAAGTATAAGATTGTTCATTAATGTGCACAGTCCCGAATAAAAATAAATAAATAAATAAATAAATAGTGTATAATGAAAGTGACAATAAACTGAACTGAAGTACCATAACTAAATCAGGGCAAACCCACATCTATAAACGGCATTAAACCAGGACTAAACAACACAAAACCAGGTCTGAGTACCACTAGAAAGAGCCCATGTACCACCAGACCTACCAGTACCACAGTTTGAGAACCAGTGATTTAAGTTTACTCATCTCAAATGCTTGACACACTGAATGTATTTAACCAATTTTCACTTTGAACCAAAACTAATGAAATACAGGCACACTGAGTTTCACACAACACCGTAAATTGTATATGAAATGCCTATGTTGATATTTGAACTATCATCCTTCACACCTCTTCACCTGTTTCATACAGCCATCTTGTTACCCAACTGTTCTGCTCGCCCGCCTGATTTGCATCCGCTGAAAGAGGACATTGATATGATTCTATTTGAATTATGTTTGCATGTCTTGTTGCTACCTTTGCTGCACTTATGAGGCCACACACAGGAGAAACCGGTGGAAATATATTATATCTTTCCATGTCCAAGTGTAAAAATGCCATGTATGCTATATGTATTTAAATGATCATTTTTAACCATTGTAGAAAAGAATGCTTTTATTTGCCCCACAGTAGGAAACTAACACGTGATCAACCCAGGAAATAAATATAAACCAGAACAAATAAATGAAAAGCTCTGCTATACCTCAAGACTTAGATTATCTTTGCCTATAAACATTATGTGAAGAAATCTAACCTCTAACATGGTGGCAAACCGACGACTGAACCATTTTTATTTGCATGTTTTAACCTAAACATGATCATCCAGACATGCAGGTTCACCTAGACTGCACTGTTTACCTTGTTATATAACTTAGTGTTCAAATGTATATTATTTAAAAATCATAGGCTTCAGTAGTGTCTGTTTTATACCCCAGAGTCGCTCCTGGAAAACCTTCCTGACCATGATGCACTGGTCTCTAAAGCGGCAGAGCTCCTGGGTCCAGCTGGCTGGACATCAAGGTATGTCAAAACTAACACACGATTTCTTAATGGTATTAAACGTATATAATATAATGTATTTTGTTAGGGCTGCAACAACTGGTCCAAATAACAAGTTCAATCACTATTTTCTACTATTTTATGTGTTAATCATTGTGTGTTATATTCCACAGTATCCTCAATATTGTTCATGTTTTGGAAAGTCATTTCTTGATTGAATTATATGTTGTGTTAATGACAAATTTAGAACAGGAACCAGAAAATACCTAAACTGTTTAAGGAAGTGTCAGCACAATCTGATTATTAATTGATTAATGGAGAAATATTGAACAACTTGATTGTCAAAGTAATTGTTTATTGCAGCTCCGTCTTTGCCAAAACAGTGCTACGGCTAGTAAATATATCTTTTGCTGTCGTTGGTGTCTTCAGGTAACTTCCAGCTGGGTGAGGGGGGAGAGGTGTTGAAACTCTACAGTGAAGTGGAGGCGACTTGTTTGGACAGTCTGATGAAAGACCCACTGAGACCCTTTGTGCCGCAGTTCCACGGTCTGGTCACTAGAGATGAGCATTGCTACATACGTCTGGAGGACCTGCTCAGAGGACTCAGGAGACCAGTAATTATGGACTGTAAGATGGGAGTCAGGTAAGCAATGTCCATAGGTAATATTTTAGGTGAAATTGAGATACATACACAATGTTGAGTTATTGATGAAAATGAAGAGTCTGCCCTCTAACATGTAACTGCATGTACACACAAAAACCTCACAAAAATGGATTGAAAAGCTTTTTATTTTAAAGTCAAAATAAATCTATATTTAGACAATAGACTACACTTCTGTTTAAGTGCTCATCTGTCAAAAAGGTGACCGCACTCAACTTTATTCTCAAATTATATTCTAAACTGTTGCTTTTTTTTCTCTCAGGACATATCAGGAGGAAGAGGTCATCAGCGCACAAACCAAAAACACGCTGCGTAACGACATGTTTCAGAAGATGTTCAGAGTGGACCCTAAAGCCTTGTCCACAGAAGAGCAAGCTCAGAAGGGTGTGACCAAGTGGAGGTACCTTCACTGGAGAGATACCACCAGCTCCACATCGACTCTGGGCTTTCGGATCGAGGGCATTATGGTATGAGCTCTGCAAATGTTCTTTAACCATCTGCTAAAATGTTCAACTAAACCAGCTATTTTTAAGCAGATGGAGGATGGAAACGTTCAAAGAGACTTTCGAAAAATCCTGACGTTAGCTCAAGTGACGGAAACTCTGCTTTTCTTCACGAGAAATCAGCTCAATATACTTGTAAGTCATACAAGAATCATCCGGTACAAAATACTATAACTGGCCGTTTACCATCTGTCCTCTGTTTTACATTATTTTGGCAGAAAGCGTATCACTCAAGACTCCTGGCCCTCGGTGATGCACTAAAGAGCTCACCATTTTTCAGGACTCATGAGGTGAATTTATAATTCATAACAAAATGTAGCTCACAACTAACTTCATGTCTTCTTTCACTACATCCATGATCATACTCTTTTATGAATACATGTAAAACTATTGACTTATTTTTTAGTCTAAAACAGAGATAATGTATTTTTCTCCAGGTGATTGGCAGCTCTCTTCTCTTTGTGCATGACCACAGCAGTAAAGCCAGTGTGTGGATGATAGACTTTGGGAAGACCACTCCTGTTCCGGACACAAGTGAACTCAAACACAATGTCCCGTGGACCGAGGGGAGCCGGGAGGACGGGTACTTACTCGGCCTGACCTCTCTGATCACTTCACTGAGGCAGGCCATAACTATAGCCTCATGGCAGCTGGAAGAGGACTGCTCTGGACAAGATATAGAATGATCAGACTAATGCATCGTAAGAACAACTGCTAAAACTGTAATTCTGTTTCAACTGGTTTTATATTTTATGTGTTTGTGCATCTGGTATGTACGTGTTTTTCAAAGTGAAGTCTGTGTATGTATGGTGTGTATGCTGGTTATTTTTAATGCCATTATTATTATGTAGCATAAGTAGCATACTTTTGTATTTTTTTTTTACAAATACATTTCTACAAAAATAATAACTCTACATAATGGGTGTTTTATTGCGTTTCTCATAGACTATAGTGCCCATTGCCCGATAGGTGGCGCTGAACCAGTAGGCAGATATAATGACAGTAACCAGCGGGAGACAGGTGAAAACTGCAGACATACACGCAGAAATATATAAATTCAAATAATTTTAACATTAACACAACACATTACTAAATATTTGTGCAATCGTTGTTGCTAGGGGACGTATATATAAAGCACACTGGGTTTATACTTGAATTAGCTTCGGTAGCTAAATGCTAACACAAAATCTCATGTTATTTACTGTATAGAAATAGTAGACGTTTCTTCTACCGCTGAAGGTGCCAAAAGTCGAATTTGTTTAGATTTAGGATGGATCGAGCGACTTTTTATCGGAGGTTTTATCCCCGTCTTGAAGTGACCACACACGTGTTGAATCAAGGTGAGTATCTTTTCTCAGATCACTTTATTTTACAGCAAATATGAGTGTCATTTTGAAGGAATGCAGTTACAAAGTTTGTTAGAGTACCATCAACCAGAGCCATAGAGATAAGATGCTTGTCAATGTCTGGTTACCATAAAAAGGCATTCTGGCGGCCTGACAAGTTCACTGCCCGGTACTGACCCAATATACGGCTTAGTTAATTTGTTATGTTCGTTAAATCTGGTGAAACAACGTACAGTCGTGTATATATTCTTTCTAATTAGTGGAATCTCGCTCCCAATTATAGTTATATAGTTTCACATTAAATGCTGCCTTTACGTGTTTGCACGATCCGCGTCAAACTGTGTTCCGGAAGTGAACGCTGTATTTCCGGTGTCGTGAACGCAGAGGAAAGAGAAGCTAATGTGGCTAACCTCTGCTAACGGCTATTACAAAAGCTCTCAAATTCAACTCCTTCAAGTCACAACCGCCGTTGGATTGAAGGCTTGAAACTACTCAATTTCTACGATTCCTCGCCTCTTGGTTTTGTGAATATCAAAGACAAAGCCGTTGTAATCAAGGTTGTGTCTTTAATTGACGTTGGAGAAGAAATATGGCGGACGGCGGGCATTACTACAATGGTAAGAAAACCCCCAACTTTGATGCTTTTTCTGAACTGTTTGTATTGCATTTCTTCATTCTTCAGCCCGTGGTGCCTTTTTGGTGAGACGGGAGGTCTCGGATCACGATCCCATGGTCCACGGAGGTAAAGTCATGTAGGGTTAGCGTGTGTGCACGGAGCAGTGAGCTTCAAATAACAACAAATACGCACTTGCTGTTAACTGTAAGATGTTTTCATATGATTTTAATGGAATACCATTACAACTATCAAACTGTTTCATTAATACTTCAATATTGTGTTACATATTGGTTAAAAAGTTAAACCGTCCCGCATATTTTCTGGTATCTGCCAAGGTTTACTCACATGTGTGTTTTGTGTGGGGTTTTTTTTAGAACATGATGATAGAACGGCACCATTTCGTAACCGTAAAGGCAGAGGAGGGCCCCACAAAGGCCGGTTTGACAGGCCCTGGCGAGACCGTCACCGTGGAGGACCCTCGGGAGGATTCGGAGGTGGGCCTGGTCCTAGGTCGAGACTCGATGACGCAGAAGGAGACGTAAATATGAGTGATGGGTCGCAGGAGGGTGGCGGCCAAAATAGATTGTAAGTGAAGCAGTTATTTAGAGATTGGTTTTCTTCATTCCTTAAATGTTCCTTTTTAAAAATGGTCTCATGTGTTCCCTAAGTCTTGCAACATGTAGAATCTGTAAAATAGTGTGAATTAGCTATGAAAGATGTATACAGAGGGATGTTGACTGAGCAATAATACTTCTGTACTTGATGTACTGGATGTGTTGTAAAATATATTTCAAAAGATGTATTTCCTATTTATTTTTCAGCACGCCATATGGAAGACCTGGCAGGAAAGGAGAAGGCAGGTTTGATAGAGACAGACGCCTGGGTAAAGGAGGCGGAGGCGGTCGTGGAGGTGGTGGTGGTTTCAGAGGAGGAGAACGAGGAGGTGGAGGAGGAGGAGGATTAGGAGCCAGGACCCACTTCGGCTGGTACAAGGTCACGGTATGTACTGGAACAGCAGGTGAAACGTGTCTGTCTTCTGATTGTATTCATAAAATGTACTCTTTGTTTATATCATAGATACCACATGGAAGAAAGTATGACAAAAAATGGTTACTGACAGCTCTTCAGAACATTTGTTCTGTACAGTTCACACCTGTTCAGGTGAGTGTTACCATTGCTGCAGTATAACTTAATTATCAGAATATAACAAGTTGAACTGGATCTTTATTGAAAACTTTGACATTTTTCATCCTCTTTTGAATCCAGTACCACGTTGACCACAACAGGGCCCATTTCTATCTGGATGATTCTAACGCTGCAAATGCGTTGACCAAATGTTCTCACAAGATCACAGACCTGGATGGTTATAAGGTTTGACTTTCTTTGACATTGGTTTCACTTGTAGTTTGGCAGATGTCTGACTGGCCTACACATTTTAATGCTATACGATGTGTTCATTATAGGTGGAATTGCATGTTAATGGAAGTAAACCTCCATCCTTTCTTCTCGCTGATCTGAAGCCTGAGCATTTAGAGCACCTAAAGGTAAGCACTAAAGTCTTCTTTTGTCTGTGAAATTGTTTACTTTTTGTTAAGTGATTTTGTGTACATTAAGACTTTCATAGAGAGAGGGAGCACCATTAGCAATTGATAGGGATTCCCATTAGCATATTAATGGTAGGGCACAAGCCCATCCAACAGGTTTATACCACTCCCCCAAGTATCAGCCTATAACCTCAGCTCACCCACCTTTCTAACCAGAACTGAAGAAGTCTGCTGGATTGGCAGATGAAAGCTTTTCAATGATCAAAACCTTGTCCAGATGCCCTTTTTCAACTTTCAGAATTAGGACTTTCATACATGATTCATGCAAATTATTTGTTTTTAGCAATGCATGGCAAAACGTTTTGATGGCTCACAACAAGCACTTGACTTAAATAACATCAGAACAGATCCAGGTAACGATCCAGTCATGCAAAATAATATTAACCTTTCTCCGCTTTTAAATGGTCATTTTCACCAAATGCCCTTTTTGTGATAGACTTGGTGTCTCAGAATGTTGAAGTCATACTCAACAGAAAGACCAATATGGAGGCTGTCATAAAGATTATTGAAGAAAACATTCCAGAGGTAAAACACTCAAAAACACAAAAAAGGAAAATGCTTGTGACCCGTTACTGCACTAACTCCAGTAAGTCTCCACTCTCCACAGCTGACCAGCTTAAATCTAAGCAACAACCGCATTTACAAACTGGATGAACTGGCTGAATTGGTTACAAAGGTGCCTAACCTAAAGACTCTTAACCTTTCTCACAACGAGGTAAGGCTGCCATTTACTTCATGTGTTTGTGTGGGATGTTTATTTCTGCTCAAACATTTGTGTCACTAATATTTTCCTTAAATTGTCTTGTTATCAGCTTAAATCAGACAGAGAGCTGGACAAATTGAAAGGCCTGAAGCTTGTGGAGCTGTGGCTGAACAGGAATCCTCTTTGTGACCACTTTAAGGACCAGGCGTTGTACATCAGGTCAGTCAGTGAGTTTGCGTGACAGTGAGTGGACGACTCTGAAGAGGCCACAGTGTGAGGCTGTGTGTTGCGTGACTGGAGGGTCAATGAGTGTGTCCTGTGTGCAGCTAAAAACATGTCCAAGTGAATAACTAAATTATCTATCCAGGACAAGGATGGATCAAGCAGAATGGGCTGTTTGGGATCTGTTACATGTTTGTAGAAAAAAACCATAACACATTTGAATTCTTTATTTAATGATTTTTTTCTTAAGATTGCCTTGAGGAACTTTCTTCTTTTGCTTTGAGACATGTAACACTTTCTAATTCTTCAGCTTCACAGATGGTCATCCTTTCATTCTTCTGTCTGTTTTGTTGCACTCAGTGAAGCTGTGCCCAGCTCTCCTCTGACGCAATCCTACAGTTTTTTGTATTGAAATGCAAAGAATAAAAAAGAAAAATAATTTCTAATTTGATAGTGCTAATGTTTAAATAATGATACAAATTAATAAGATGAATTTTGCAAAGAGTAGAGGACAACATGCCTTAGGGCAGTGCTATACTTTCTGTGCATTGTTTAATGCTTAAGAGGACAATATACTGTTGTGACAAATGCTTGGATAAAATGTGGATTAAAGAAGAAGATTAAGACAGCCTCAATATACCCTTGTAGCATTCATGCCCATTCAGCACCTGTATCAGGCGAGTATGGAAGGCTGGTTCGCCTATGACGGGTAAGATCCCACCTCCAAACCTCGGGACGACCTAAGGCAGGCACAGTCACGATTACTTAGCCTCTGTCCCAGTGAGCAGCAGCTCATCAAAATGATTCAAGTGAAAAAACTTGGGACTGTACAGGGCCTGCTGCGGGGCTCAGGTAGAGGACCACACTCTACTGTGATTTTAATGAACAACAAAAAACAACTCTTTTCCACTCAGTTTGGTTGGCTGTGCCCTAAAACCAACTTGATATTCAATGAACAGGCTGGAAAGTTTGTCAAAATCTCTTGAAATCTAAACCGGAGGAGGGGAGAAAAAATTATGTTGCGCTGGAGATGCTCATTTTTACTGCAAGTCGTGACTGGTGACAAAAGAGAACAAATATTCATTTATTTCTCCTGTAACTACATATAACCATAGATGCAATGATATGCATTTGAACCAATTCTGAAGCTTCTTTAAAGGAAGTTCCATCAAAACATTAAAACTGCTAATCATAACTACTGCCAAAAGCTCTGCTCAAAAGCTCTGCTTTGTAGGATGACCAGTGGATAGCTGAGTTCAGCTTACTGCGGATTTTCTCTATGCAGCTTTTTCCACTTGCTCTGAACATTGTTTTGTGCGGTCTTTTTAAAGAGAATTACATAATGTTCTACATAATCTGTTAAACGCTTGCGCTCCAAGCCGTTGACCATCTTAGGAAAGAAGTTAACATCAAGCAAGTACTAACACTCTTTCACAGCACTGTATAGTCTTTATTTTTTAAATGTCTTTTCATGTTGCCTTTCATTTTGTGGGTTCCTGCATGTATGTGTGTGTGATCCTAGAAAGTGTCTGGTGTGTGTGTATCTCCAAACTGGAGCTGGAGGTGAGTACAGAGACTGGTGAGTACACTCTTGGTGGATGAGTTATCAACTGGGACTTGCGACTTAAATGGAAGAAATCTGCCAACATCATTGAAATGTTGGCTTCTTATTTTTAGATGATTTCATCTGTAATATTGCTAGTGTATGTCAATTGAACTTGAAATTGCATTGACTTTATTCTCCCAAATGCTCCAGGCAACACAGCAACATGAGAGTATTTGAGCCGATGTTCAAGTGTGACTGAGACTGGTAGATTTAGGATGTAGCTTATTCTATGTTTCTGTGAATCTGTGGCTCAAATAGTGACACTAATATATCTTTTTTTATTTTTTGTTTTCGTGCCAGTGCTGTACGACAGAGGTTCCCCAGACTTTTGAAGCTTGTAAGTAGATTTTTATACCCGTTTTGTTCTTGTGATATCTTTGTGTTCTTCTAAGCTTAAGGGAAAGTCACGTTTCTCTTTTTAGGACGGCCAAGATCTCCCTCCACCCATTGGCTTTGATGTGGAAACGCCCACCACCATCCCACCATGCAAGGTACCCTGGTTTTTCATAATACTCGTTTTCTTATGCAAGGACCTCCAATGAAAAAACGCAATATTTTTTATTTAATAATCAGGGCAGCTGTTTTGGATCAGACGATATTAAGGCACTCATTCTCCACTTCCTGCAGCAGTGAGTTGTGTTAATTTTCATTGTCTTGTTTTAGCTTTAGCTTCAATTCAGTGAATCAATTTTGTGTTTGTTATCGAATGGCAGATACTACAGTATATACGACTCATCAGACAGACAGCCGCTGCTTGATGCTTACCATGATGGAGCTTCATTCTCGCTCACAATACCTTACTCTACCCAGAATCCTTCCCGGTAAGGACCTACTATTGTACACGACATATCCTGCTTGTGTTGCATTTACAGTCACAGTTTTCTTCTGTTTTTAGGAGCGGTCTTGGAGAATATCATAAAGACAGTCGAAATCTGAAGAGGCTAAAAGATTCCAGTAAGTCTCTGTCCTTTTGAAATCCTATAATTTACTCCATTTAGAATATTTACTAATAAACATATATGTCCTTTCAGCCATACGGTTCCGGCTGCTGAAGCACACACGACTCAATGTTGTGGCTTTCCTGAATGAGCTACCCAAAACTCAACATGACATTGCCTCTTTCACAGTTGATGTAAATACCTACACGGTAAGTTTATTTTATTATTGATATGAATCTAGTTGGTTTTAATTGTACTAATATGTTCTAATGTGTTGCAGACCACACTACTGTCATTCACAGTGAGTGGCGTTTTCAAAGAAGGTAAGTTGTATAGCTGCTGTACATATACATTTTTGCTGAAACGTTTATTTTATTTATGTGTTGCTAATTTGTGTTTAGTTGATGGAAAATCCCGCGACTCTACAATGGCCTTTTCTCGAGTTTTTATAACAGTCCCTGCAGGCAATTCTGGGTAAGAATAACTAACCAAGCTTTTTCCATGTGATAAATTTGTGCCATCAAAAAAGTTTAATTACCGTATTTTCCGCACTATAGGGCGCACTGGATTATAAAGTGGACTGTCAATGAATGGTCTATTTTCGAAAATTTTTCATATATAAGGCGCACCGGACCATAAGGCGCATTAAGTGAAACAAAACAGTCAGACAAGTCAGTCAGTCAAACTTTACTAAACGCGTTCACAATAACTCTCAACATTGTTCAAATGTTAATGGTGTATTCACAATAACTCAACATTGTTCAAACGTTAATGGTGTATTCACAATAACTTTCAACCTCGTTCATTTGTAACACGTAAATAAACACAGTCTGAAACCGTTAAATCAAACGTTAGCGTATTCACAATAACTTAAATTTATTCAGTTATAACACGTAACATACAACACAATACAGTCACTTTTTCAGTTTATTCCTCGTCCACAAATCCCTCAAAT